>JAMZAV010007243.1:0-31370 GCA_024449915.1 Sweltsa coloradensis | reverse complement strand
TGGACAGTTCTATTTCATATTGTAACGTTGAATACCTTTAATCGATATCCCACCGACTATGTGCGGAATTTTAAGAAATAATTATTTCCGCCATTTTGAATCCAATATGGCGGTCAATTAAATGATTTATTGAAATATATAAGTTAAATATAGTGTTAGAAAGCTAAAAATAATTAAAACAATTTAGAATTGTAGAAAAAATGAGAAAAATATTTGTTTATATTTACAAAATTTTGACATTTTAACCCCCACCCCTCATCCCTTCCAGTCGCGGGTCCGAGATCCCCGCCATCACTTTTCTGAATCAGTACTTCACAAGGAAAAAAATGATACCACTCTCAATACTCTATCACAAAATTGCACACGGGATTAGTTAACAAAACCCACTAAATACCTCGTAGTTGGAAAACCTCGTTGACGCGACAAAGTCGCGAATCGGTCCGCGTACGGCCGCGATACGGTAGTTTGCGGGTAAAGTTTTGTCGTTTATCCGAAGTCCTGGGTCAAATTTGTTTTCCGGGACACTTTCGGTACGCCGCCGGACGCTGTCCGCCGCCTCTAAGTACGGTGCAAAAGGATTTTCGAAATCGGATCATTTTTAAACTGTTTGTGTAAAATGTGTGAGAAATGTTTTCCTGAGACAATTGTTCGAGACTCTGCTAGACAGTAATCGCCGTCCCCAGCGTGTTAAAAAATTGAGCCACTTTAACAATTTTTCTAAATTATTCGGGACGTCAAATGTTTTGGGACGCTGTTCCGGTACAAAACAATTTTTGCCTTGTCCGTCCGGTTGTATCCACTAGATGGACCCGATCGGCCGAAAAATGCCGAGCTATTAAAAGAAACATGTTTTTAGTATTTCCCAAAAATGACCACCATTATAGTAGGGGAGCATAGGTAATTCCGTGGCCGAAACGGTGAAAGAGCTATGTATGTGGTATCAATCGATTCGTATTGATCCATAGATAAACAATTTCGATGGTGAGAGTCTTGATTTTTTTTTGGCTGAGACCGGCCATATCTAAAACAAGATGGCCGCCGCTTTCGAATTTTAAACTAGCGTATCTTCGTAAGTATTTGACCGATTTCAATTTCAAAGGTACCATTCGAAAGGTAAGTGATGGAAATTCAATTAAATGTTTACAAATTTTCTAAAAAATCCAATATGTTTGAGGTAACGTTACAAAAACTTTTTACTTTACACTTCCTCGTTATGGAACGATATTTACTAGGTAAAAAAGTTTTACATGTTCTTAAGTTGCATTTTTGGTGGATTATTTAGTTGTGTTTTTAATGAATCCATGCATTTAATTTTCTGACAATTATAGCCCGAGTTTATTTAATTGAAGCGATGACATGTGTAGATGAATATATGCTACTACTGTGTGATCTTTAGTTTCAAATACATTTTGTCGAGACACCATTTGGTGAAACAATTAGATATTTGTATCAATCGATTCGTTATGAACCGAACTTAAACAATTTCGATTAAGTAAATTTCCGATTTTTTTACGGAGACCATCCCTGGGCAAAAACAAGATGGCCGCCGTCATTGAACATTTAACTAAAATATCTTTGAAAGTATTTCGCCGATTTCAATTGTAAATGTACCGTTGAAAAGGTTATAAAAAGAGCTATAAAACGATACACCAACAATTTTCCAGAAAGTTTAATTTTTTAAGGTTATGTTTGGTTTGAATTTTTAGTAATTTTATCGATTTTTTTCAGAGCACAATAGGTGAACAAAACTGTGTATGGGGTATCAATCGATTCGTTATGAACCGTGATTTAACAATTTTGATGGGAAAAATTTCGATTTAGTTACTGAGCCCTTCCCATGGCAAAAAAACAAGATGGCCGCCGCCAATGAACCTTTTTGACTCGCATATCATTTAAAGTATGTACCTGATTTTTAATTCACGCATACCGTTGAAAAGGTAATTAAATGACGAATAAACTATATATGTACCATTTTGTTGAAACTTAAACGGTTTTTGAATATGTTTGGCTTGTTTATCCGTAGCATATCTCTTATGTATTCAATGAGTCCTTACATTTTATGTTCGACAAATACATCCCGAGATAATGTATTTGAAGCGACGGCATGTGTAAATGAATAATATATGCATCGAGGTTGATCTTGATGTTTGAAACACATTTCGTCGAGGCACAATAATTGATTAAAGAATTATGTAGCTGGTATCAATCGATTCGTTATTGAAACGTACTTTAACAATTTTGATGAGGTACCCGTCGCCAAAAAACAAGATGGCCGCCGAATAAAACTTTGTAAGTTACATTTTCTAAGGTAATTGACAGACCAATTTCAAAGGTACCGTTGGACAGGTAACTAAAGTAGCAAAAAATTATAAAAACTTGCAATTTTCACGAAACTTAAATATTTACTGAGGTTATCTTGTTGTAGGAAACTATGACGCTGTTATGTTGGTACCATAGACATAAATTAAAAAATTTCCTCCACTGGAAATTGAACCTTGTTCCATCTTGAAACAGTATGACATTGACAGCCTAGATACCTGGGTGTTTCTATTCTAATTATTCACATCATCATCCAGCCAGCCCAGATCCGATCAGTAGCGTACACATAATACACAGAATAGTACACAGAATAGCTGATGCAAATCATGCTGAAGAAGAATTTCGTATTCTAGGAGATGTGCTCAAGCAGAATGGTTTTCCAAATAGAATCATTCAAAAGGCCCTCAGACGACAAACTAACTCGGAAAAAGATGTAGGTACAGTAAAAGAAGAACCACTTGCAACTGAAAAAAAACAATTGTGTATTATGTGTACGCAGTACGCTACTGATCGGATCTGGGCTGGGCTGGATGATGATGTGAATAATTAGAATTAGAAACACCCAGGATCTAGGCTGTCAATGTCATACTGTTTCCAGCTGGTCCCAGATATCTAATTGTTTCACCAATTGTGTATCGACAAAAAGTATTTGAAACATAAAGATCACACAGTAGTAGCATATATTCATCTGCACATGGCCATCGCTTCAATTATAAAACTCAGGCTATAATATTGTCAGAAAAATTAAATGCATGGATCATTAAAAAACACATAGAAATAATCTACCAAAAATGCAAGTTAAGAAAATGTAAAGCCTTTTTACCTAGTAAATATCGTTCCATAACGAGAAAGTGTAAAGTAAACAGTTAAAGTTTTTGTAACATTACTCAAACATATTGGATTTTTTAGAAAATGTGTAAACATTTATTTGAATTTCTATCATTTACCTTTCGAATGATACCTTTGAAATTGAAATCGGTCAAATACTTACGAAGATACGATAGTTTAAAATTCGAAAGCGGCGGCCATCTTGTTTTAGATATGGCCGGTCTCAGCCAAATAATCAAGACTCTCACCATCGAAATTGTTTATCTTTGGATCAATACGAATCGATTTCACCTTTTCGGCCACGGAATTACCTATGCTCCCCTACTACAACAAAGACCAAAACTCTAGAGTTTACCGAAAATTTTGAAAAAAATGCCGAATGGTCACTTTTGTGAGGGGGGGGGGGGGGCCGCGTTTGAACACGGTACGATTATATTTCATTTTTCGTCGATAGGACTCAAAATCATTCATCACTTCAGAGGTGAGGTGGCGAAAAAAAAATTCAAATTTTTTTTTAGGAGAAAATTGCTTGCAACAACCGAAATGTGCACGAAAATCCGCGAATTTTTTTCGAGTCGTAATGTTCAACGTCGCCACGGCCAAACGAAGAGAGATGGGTGAAAAAGTCAAGAGGTTTTTTTTCGTCGTCGACGCGTGAGCGCCCCCGACGGTGCCGGCGCCGAGCGGTTGGCGCGCGTACTTTGGGCGCCGCGTCGGCCGCCGTTTTGCTAATTTTTTAAAAGGCAAAAATGCACGAATTTCCCCAAGTTTTGGAAAACTCGAAAAATGTTTGGAAGCCGGCGTCCGAGGGGGCGGGGGTATTTTTTTATCAAAATCCCAGATAAATTCCGGTCGTGAACGTTGCCGAGTCGGCCGCCCCCGGGGTGGGGAAACGCCCGTTTCGGTCCGCCAAAGTCGGGGCGCCCCAAAATGTGCGTTAGCAGACTCAGTATATGTACGATTTTCAAAAACTGTAGTTCATTTTTGTGTCTGTAACTATGTAATTAGATTTATTTAGTTGTCCTCCTTTTTAAATCAGTTTTTTTAACCGAATAGGATAGACAGTTAATAAATAAATAATATAAAGTGATAAGCCAAATCTCTATTATTGCATTATCCAATTAATATTACAAAATTAACATTATTTAAATTTCCTAAATTTATTGAAAAATACATGTTGACGAAACTAGTCAAAACATGCAATATACTGCATGAAATAATAATAAAATAAAAATATTATAGTAATTATTATTATTTTTATTATTATATCTATATATCCATTCAGATGTATAATGCAACTACAATTCAGAGATTAAAATGTACCCGTCCTGATGGTCTAGTGGTTAAGACGTCCACCTGGAATGTGGGAGATCCGTGGTTCGATTCCCGGTTGGGGCGGACTTTTTTAATTTCTGAATTGTAGTAAATAAAAATATATATATATATATATATATATTGAGTTTTAGACTTTCGTGGTTGGGATATGATGTCATTTTTTAAAAGTTTTACGGTAAAACCACGTACCTTGTTAAAATTGCAGTCCTAGTTGGACGTTGTCGAGTAGGTGCAACGTTTCGCCAATGTTACAATTGGCCTCTTCAGGCGAGCGTCGAGCTGTTACCAGGCCGAGCACTGTCACTGCACTGACTTGTAGATGTCCTTGGTGCCTCGTTGCGTCCGCGCAGGCTCTGACGTGTCAATCAACCCAGGCGGTCTCGTATCAGAAGGTGCGGGGCGGCGAGGTTCTTTGGCGTTGGTCAGCTTTTCCCTGGTTCGGCTTCTAGTGGTAGGCCCGTTTTGTAGTCTGTCTTGAGTAGGAGCATCATTAACAGCTATTGTAGTTTTGGTCACAAGTGGGAGGGGTGTGAGTGACCCCTGCTGACCTGAGTTGTCTGGTACTCGCAGGCACAATAGCTGCATTCCTTCTTTGCCTCGTGTTGGTCAGTGGCGCTATTGTCTGTAACACCATTGGAGAATCGACTGAAGATTCACTTGGTTTAATAAGAATGCTCTTCATGATTGGTCCCCATGCCGTGGCAAGGCGTTGGCTGTCATCACGCTTATTCAGGTTGTAGGGTCTCTTCTTATTTCAATTGCCTCACGTATAATCCGGGGTATACTCGATCCACACGGCTATTGATTTCATGCCGAGAAATTAATAGAGTGAGCTTTCTCACGTACATGCGTTGCCAAAGCCGAGGTTTTCTCTTTGTGTTCTACTGCGAGTCTGTGTTCCTGGAGCCTCTGGGACATTTTTCTACCGGTTTGCCCCACATATGTTAGATGGCAGTCCCCACATGGAATCTCGTAGACGCCCACTCCCTCCAATGGTATGGTGTCTTTGCTACTTCTGAGCATCTCTCCTATTTTTCGGTCTGTAAGATAAACAGTTTTGATGTTCTCTTTTGCTAAAATTTGTTTACCAATGCGGTCTGTAACCCCCTTTACATAAGGCAAAAATGCTAAGGTGCTGCTCTGCTCTTCTTCCACTAACGCTTTTTGGCGTGTTTGGCGATTCCAGGCTTTGTGAACCATACTGTTGGAGAACCCATTTTGAAGAAGAGCTGTTTTAAGTGTGGCAAACTCTGTGTTGATGTTGTTTGAGTCTGCGATCCTCTTCGAACGAGTCGCCAGAGTGCTGGCTACTGATCTTATCTGGGCTGGATGGTGATGTGATGCAGCATTAAGATACTGTTAGTATGAGTAGCTTTACGGTAAACAGTGTGGCCCAGGCTTCCATCCTGTTTCTTAAGCACAAGGACATCTAAGAAAGCGAGTTGTGAATTTTTCTCTACTTCCATTGTGAATTGTATGCTTTTGTGTTGGTTGTTCAGGAATATCAGAAAGTTAGCAAGTTCAACGGCGCCATGTTCCCAGATAGCAAAAATGTCGTCCACATAACGAAGCCACAAGCGAGGTGATAAGGTGCTGACTCGAGAGCTTTGACCTCGAATGTTTCCATATAGAGGTTGGCTACCACTGGTGATAAGGGAGACCCCATTGGTGCTCCTTCAACCTGTTTATAAAACTGTTGTTCGTAAATAAAATAAGTAGATGCCATGCAGTGGCGAATCAAGCTGATGACATTCCCAAGTAATTTATTTTTATCTTCAATGATGTTGAGAGCTTCCTCCACTGGGACTCTGGTAAAGAGGACTCCGGGAATTGAGAGAAAACAACAACATTATTGTTCTGTCAGCCGACAAAGGCAATGCTACAGTAGTTATGGACGTGAACGACTACCAGGATAAGATGAAGGATATTTTGTCAGACACGGCTTATGTGAAGAATGGTCGGGACCCCACTGTTTACCTGAGAAACGACCAACCCTAATTAAGTCATCTCACTTGACCTAAATCCAAGTACCTAATAATGAGAAGCCCTTTCGTATACTTAACTCTAGGATGCCCAAAATCAAAAAGTACCCCTCAGGCCTAATATGTGCCATCAACTCCCAACTCAGGCTTGTCCAAGCATCTCGTAGGATTTACAGCCGCTATCAGAGGAGGCCAAATCATATGTTAAAAATTCACTCTTTTAGAGAAATACAAAATTAAAAACTTGCCGATGATTGCTTGTAAGTTTTGATTGGTGTCACCACCAGAGTCCCAGTGGAGGAAGCTCTAAATATAATTGTAAAAATAAATATGGAATGTCTCAGCTTGAGTCGACACACTGCATGGCAACTACTTAATTTTTTTACAACATAATTTAAAAGTTGAAGGAGCACAAGGGCCCTTATCACCAGTGGACCAACCTCTATATGGGAAATTCGAGGTCAAAGCTCTCGAGTCAGCACCGATTTACTTCGTTGGTTCGTTTTTGGACAATTTTGCTATGGGAACATGGCCGTTGACTTGTAAAACTTTCTGATATTCTAACAACCAACACAAAAGCACATTTCACAATGGAAGTAAAAATTCACAAACTCGCTTTTTGTGTCCTTGTGCTTAAGAAACAGGTGGAAGCCTGGGCCACACTGTTTACCGTAAAGACTCATACTACAGGTATCTAACTGCGCTAATCCCCATCCGCCCGATAAGATCAGTAGCCAGCAACTGGCGACCGTTAGGGATCGCAGACTCAAAAAATCAAAAATTTAAACTTAAAACAGTCTTCTTCAAAATGGGTTTTTAACAGATGGTTAAAGCCTGGATCGCCAAACACGCAAAAGCGTTAGTGGAAAAGAGCAGAGCCCCTTAGCATTTTCCTATTGTAAGGGGTCAGACCGACTGGAACAAATTTGTCAAAAGTAAACATCAAACTTTTCTCTACAACCGAAAAATAGGAGAGTATTGCTCAAAGAGCAAAACACACCATTGGAGGAGTGGGCGTCTACGAGATTCCATGTGGGGATCTGACCATCTACTATGGGGGCAAACCGGTAAAAAATGTCCCAGAGGCCCAGGAACACAGACTCGCAGTAAACACAAAGAGAAAACCTCGGCTTTGGCAACGCATGTACGTGAGAAAGCTCACTCTATTATTTCTCGGGCATGAAATCAATAGCCCGTGTGGATCGAGTATACCCCCGGATTATACTGAGGCAATTGAAATAGAGAAGAGACCCTACAACCTGAATAACGTGATGACAGCCAACGCCTTGCCACGGCATGGGGGCCAATCATGAAGAGCATTCTTATTAACCAAGTGAATCTTCAGTCGATTCTCCAATGGTGTTACAGACAATAGCGCCACTGACCAACACGAGGCAAAGAAGGAATGCAGCTATTGTGCCTGCGAGTACCAGACAACTCAGTCGGCAGGGGTCACTCACACCCCTCCCACTTGTGAACAAACTACAATAGTGTTAATGATGCCCCCTAAATCAAGACAGACTACAAAAGGGCCTACCACTAGAAGCCGAACCAGGGAAAAGCTGACCAACGCCAAAGAACCTCGCCGCCCCGCACCTTCTGATACGAGACCGCCTGGGTTGATTGACACGCCAGAGCCTGCGCGGACGCAACGAGGCACCAAGACATCTACAAGTCAGTGCAGTGACAGTGCTCGGCCCGGTAACAGCTCGACGCTCTCCTGAAGAGGCCAATTGTAACATTGGCGAAACGTTGCACCTACTCGACAACGTCCAACTAGGACTGCAATTTTAACAAGGTACGTGGTTTTACCGTAAAACTTTTAAAAAATGACATATATATATATATCTAGCTTGTTCTAATCATGATTATTCTAATAACGATTGTTTTCATTATTTTTAATCGAGTATTTGTCTTTGGAAAAAAGTATTTTAAATAACTGTTATTATTACTAGGAAGCTTCGCAAACGCTCTTTTTAGTCGCGTTGACGGATGAGCTTTTTAAAAGTTTTTAGTTTGCGTGGGATATCTTTACTTTTACAAGTGCTTTGTTTGTTCCTGCGCATGTAGGTGATTGTTGTCAAGTTTTCTATTGTTACTTGCCAATTGTTATATATTTACCGTAAAAAACTTATATTAAAGCTTCAAATTTCCCCTGGATTCTGGCTAACTTTTTCAATTTTTTTTCTTTCAAAAGGTACTACATCACCATAACCTTAATGGTCCATGTATAATATGAACGATGTAGCCCCACCCGTTTTTGGTCAGAATTGGCCCAAATGGCACGAAAATATCGCACAAAAAATCAAAAAACTTTTATAAATAGCTTTATTTCTATGGATTTTTGGCTAACTTTTTCAACTTTTCTTTCTAAAGGTACTACATCACCACAACTTTAATCTCCATGTTTAATATGACCGTTGTATCCCAAACCCCTTTGGTCAGAATTGGCCCAAAAGGCACGAAAAAAATCGCACAAAAAAAAAAAAAAAAAATCGTGAAAGTACGATATTCATGAGAAATATTTCTTCGATTGTACCCAAAAACAATACAGCTCTAAAATTCAAAAGATTTTCGAAGGTCCCCTCCAATTTTTATCAAAATTGGATATGCCGTTTGCCCGGTAGTGTGAACAAACAGACAAAAAAAACAAAACAAAAAAAACACCCGAGATAAATTTTTGGGGGTCAGTGAAATTGAAGTCTTCGCTTCGCTCATCCAATTATTTATTGTAATTATTATTTTATTGGATGTATTATACTAACTCGGTCAAACCCGGAGCTAACATGTTGTACGGACTTACGTCAAGTACTTCCATGTGTACCTATATTTCATACATTATTACTTTGTATTAACTCTTCACTAAAATAAGTCATTTTAATATAGATTTCAGTGATGTTTCTTTTGCTGTGTACGTCGTGCGATTTCTCGTCGCCTCCTAGCATTTCTTCCTCCCAAACCCTTAAAACAAAAAAAAAAAAATGGCACACGTACATTTTCTTTAAAAATTGATAAAATTTGTTAAAGGGGGTAAAAGTCCATTGAGTGAAATGTACCTAAGGTGAAAAAAATTTTTTTTTTTATCCTTTTCTTACTATTGGCATTTTTTTGAAAAAACGGGGGTCACACATACATTTTCGTTAAAATTGAGTAATTTTGTTAAATAACAAAGTCCTTGAGAAAAAAATTCCCAAAGCATACAAATCTTTTTTTTCGTCCAATTCGTAATATTAGGAGAATTTTTGACAAAAAGAGTGGTCGCACGATACACTTTCGAAATATTGAGGAAAAATTTATAAAAAATGGAAAAGGCGATAATCTGACCGATTTAATATAGGTAAAAATTTTAAATTTTTTAAATTAAAAAGTTTAAACCTTAATCTACTACCTTTAGGCGTTGTAAAATATATTGAATAGGATTTTTTTTTATTTTAGTTTTATCAACCCCTTTTAGTACACCCCCCTTTCTCCTATAAGCAAAAAACTTTTTGGGGGTCCTCGGCCAAATTTTTTTTTGAGATCATTCTTCTGAGTTTTTTACCAAAAATTCAGGGCCCTATCAAAAACCCAAAATGGGCTAATCCTCCCACAAGTGGGAAAATTTGTGAAAAAAGAAAAAAGGGGTGCAAAATCGGGTTTATATTACATATATGGTGATATTTTTTTTTTTATTAAAATTTGATTTTTATCTAAAAATGTATTAATTTTGTAATCTTGGGATCAAATTTAGTTTGTTTTTTTGAATTTTTTTTATATTTAAAAAATGCCATTTTGTTCACCCCCCTTCCCCCCTTTAACCCGGATGGTTTTTTTTCGGCACCTCGAGCAATTTTCTTAAAATGTTGTTCTGATATAAACCAAATCACCCTTTCTCCACAAAACCCCAATTTTTCTTTTTTTCCTTTAATCCGCTTGACTACAAGACACCATACCTTTGGGGAGGGGGGGCGCACAAATTTCCCATGGGGGGGGACTGCCATCTACATATGTGGGGCAAACCGGTAAAAAATGTCCCAGGGGCCCAAAACAGACTCGCAGAAACACAAAGAAAAAAACCCGGCTTTGGCAACGCATGTACGTGAAAAAAGCTACTCTATTAATTTCTGGGCATGAAAAAATAGCCCGTGTGGATCGGTAACCCCCGGTTTTATACTGAGGAAATTTGAAATAAGAAGAGCCCACAACCTGAAAAAAGGTGATGACAGCCAACCCCTTGCCACGGCGGGGGACCATCATGAAGAGCATTTTTTTAAAACCAAGTAAATTTCAGTGTTTCTCCAATGGGTTACAGACAATAGCGCCACTGCCAACCGAGGCAAAAAAGGAATCAGCTATTGTGCCTCCCGGTCCCAGAAAAATCGGTGGGCAGGGGTCACTCACCCCCCTCCCCTTGTGACCAACTACAAAGCTGTTAAGATCTCCTACTCAAAAAACCTACAAAACGGCCTCCCACTAGAAGCCGAACCGGAAAGCTGCCCAAACGCCAAAAACCTGCCCCCCCCGCCCCTTTCGATACGAGCCGCCTGGGTTTTTTTGCACGCCAGACCCGCGGGGGACGCAACGGGCCCCAAGACATCTACAAGTCAGTGCGTGCATGCTCGCCTGGAACAGCTCGACGTTTCTCCTGAAGAGGCCAATTGTAACTTTGGCGAAACTTTGCCCTACTCGCCCAACGCCAATAGGACTCAATTTTAAAAAGGTACGTGGTTTTACCGTAAAATTTTTTAAAAAATGCATATTAAATTTATATAGCTTTTTCTTATCATGATTATTCTAATAACGATTTTTTTCATATTTTTTCGAGTATTTGTCTTTGGAAAAAAGTATTTTAAATAACTGTTATTATTACTAGGAAGCTTCGCAAACGCTCTTTTTAGTCGCGTTGACGGATGAGCTTTTTAAAAGTTTTTAGTTTGCGTGGGATATCTTTACTTTTACAAGTGCTTTGTTTGTTTCCTGCGCATGTAGGTGATTGTTGTCAAGTTTCTATTGTTACTTGCCAATTGTTATATATTTACCGTAAAAAACTTATATTAAAAGCTTCATTCCTCTGGATTCTGGTTAACTTTTTCAGTTTTTTCTTTCAAAAGGTACTACATCACCATAACCTTAATGTCCATGTATAATATGAACGATGTAGCCCCACCCGTTTGGTCAGAATTGGCCCAAATGGCACGAAAATATCGCACAAAAAATAAAAAAACTTATATAAATAGCTTTTTTTCTATGGATTCTGGCTAACTTTTTCAACTTTTTCTTTCTAAAGGTACTACATCACCACAACTTTAATCTCCATGTTTAATATGACCTTTTGTACCCCAAAACCCGTTTGGTCAGAATTGGCCCAAATGGCACGAAAATATCGCACAAAAAAAAACGAAAAAAAATCGTGAAAGTACGATATTCATGAGAAATATTTCTTCGATTGTACCCAAAAACAATACAGCTTTAACTTCAGAGATTTCGAAGGTCCCCTCCAATTTTTATTAAAATTGGATATGCCGTTTGCCCGGTAGTGTGAACAAACAGACAAAAAAAACAAAAACAAAAAAAACACCCGAGATAAATTTTTTGGGGGTCAGTGAAATTGAAGTCTTCGCTTCGCTCATCCAATTATTATTGTAATTATTATTTTATTGGATGTATTCATACTAACTCGGTCAAAACCGGAGCTAACATGTTGTACGGACTTACGTCAAGTACTTCCATGTGTACCTATATTTCATACATTATTACTTTGTATTAACTCTTCACTAAAATAAGTCATTTATAATATAGATTGCAGATGATGTTTTCTTTCTGCTGTGTACGGTCGTGGCCGATTTCTCGTCGCCTTCCTAGCATTTGCTCTTCGGACTAAACCACGAAAACCATGTCAGGATGGAAGCTGTCTCGGAATTTTGAAATATCATTCTTAGTTTAGAAATTTTCGAACTATTCTACACGTGTTGAGTAGTACTGCCTTTTGAGTCTCGATGTGTACATTGGGTTGAAGATCTAGGTGTTTAATGCTTTCATGTAGCTTATTCGGTATGATGCCATTAGCCGATATCACGTATGGGATTGTATTTACCTTTTTCTGTTTCCACATCTTCTTGATCTCAATTGCAAGTTCACTATACTTGTCAATTTTTTTCTTCCGTGTAGTCTCAACGTTATGGCACATTGGGACAGCAACGTCAATAAGGGTAGTTTCTTGTTTCTTCTTGTCAATTATTATTATATCCGGTCCGTTGTGATGTATAGTTTGGTGTGTTATAACTGTGCGGTGGTAATTTGAAATCTTTACTATCTAGTACTTTCTCCGGTTTGTATTTGTAGTAAGGTGTGTGTGTATCGATGAGGTTGTACTTGATTGTTAGTTTTTGGTGAATAATATTAGCTACTTGTTTATGGGCTGTAGAGGTATCTTCACAGTGGACAACGCCGTGCACTAGCGCGGACGCGTGTCCAAAAGCCCGGGCAATTCCACGATGCTGGATTGCATTTTCAAGCCTAGGCGACTTGCGAGAGAAAAGTGTTATTGCTGACATTTGCGAGCCTGAGTCGAAAGGGCTGTGCGAAAGGTTAAGAGGTCCCCGAACGATTTCGGATGAGTGGTCGTATAGTACCCAGAATAGTAGTGCGTTTGAATGGTCGACTGACTTGGAGTTCACAAGCCAATGCGAGCCCCACTGTAGCTTTGTTGTCCTGCAGTGGGCGAGGGTCAGCTGAGCCGCTGACTGAGGAGGAGGGCGTGCCTGCTGAGTGTAGCAGCGAGTGGTGCTGCTTACTATGACATGCACGGCAATTGCTTTTTGATCAACTATTCTTTTTCTGGTGATTACCAAGGCAATTAAAGCATCGCTTTAGATTGCGCAGAGTATTATATTTCTCGTCGACGGACAGCTTGAGAAAGCTGGGACAGCTGTAGAGAGTGTGATCGCCGTCACAAGCTGGACACGATCGGCGAGCAGAGCGGCTTGAGACAGGCGATCTTGGCTGTGTACGCCAGGACTGCGTGGCAGGAGACGGTTTTGCGACGAGCAGTGAATTAATCTTCCGAGCTGGAGTGAATGGGTTCGAGGCGTTGATAGGCTTGAGCTTGGTAGAACTTGCAGCAGATGGATGATTTAAGCCGAAAAGCTCTAAGGTGCGACTTGGCTCCTCAATAAAACCGATTAATTGGTCGTAAGTGGGCGTTTCAGGCAAAGAACATTTAGACTCCAATTGCTTACGAGTGTATAGTGATCAAGGTGCGAGAGAGTGAGTGATAGGAGCAAAAAATCAGCCAAGTCGCCAATTTCTAAACCTTTGAGAGCGTCCACAGAGCTTCTATGAACATTGAGAAACTGCTAAAGTGAGGCATGGTTGCCTGATTTCAGAGCTGCGAACTCCAGCACTTGCTGTACATACATGGCGGCGAGTAGACGTTTGTTTTGATAGCGATTGCCCTTACTAAAAATACTCATCACCAATTGATAACCAAATAATAACTTCTTGTAAACCATAATAACCAATTGATAACCATTTGTAAACCACTAATAACCACCAAAGAGGCTTGTGAAATGGATGATAACCAACTGTAAACCATTTAATAACCATTTGATAACCTATTGCAAACCAGAACATCACCAATTGACAACCATGGTTATTATAAACCTTTTAATAACCATTTGATAACCATTTGTAAACCTTAACTAGTAATAACCAAATGGTCACTATGGTTATTAGTTGGTTATTACTTTTTTCTGAGAATCTCATAACCAATACATAACCAAATACAAACCATGGATACTAGTCACCAATTGGCAACCATGGTTATTAATTGGTTTACAATAACATGAAGAACATACAAGCCTTATCAATATAGGGCCCTACTACCAATATATTTTGTTAATTTGACAAAATATATCTTTATATGGTCACCTGCAATGCATGCAATTTTTAAAATAAAGACAAACACAAAAGCTGTAGGCCTATTTTGCTTTTTGTAATAATGGCATAAGCTAGAAAGTCATTATTTTTTGTCAAAATACACAATCCTCTAGGTCTTATTATTTTCTAGCACAGCATAACATTATTAAAAACAGTTTATTTCAAAAGAATAATTTACTTGTTTAATGATAGCAATTATCGTAAAAATTGGCCCCGACTGGGCTCGAACCCAGAACCTCCGGCTTACAAGACCGATGCTCTTCCAATTGAGCTATCGGTTTCGTTTGTTATTATTAAACGAGTAGGCCTATGTCCTGAAAGCAAGCTTGGCTATTGTACCACCTCTGGCCGATAATTTGAAAGTCGAAGAAACATGCCTGAAAAGTTTGCTGAATGAAAGAAGACCTTTAAAATAACGGGGGAAAAATGTGAATTTTTTGGGGCGGGACATAACCTCACTATTGGAAAATATATTTAGATTTTTGGACAAAAGTGTACACATTAATTATCAATCCAAAATTTCTGATAGCTGTCAACGCTCACTTAACTATTTGAACGGAGATTTTCAATGGCTAATTATTCTACTATTCATATTTATTTCATAATGCGTTAAAATATTTTTATTTATTACACTCTCCAGATAATTTTCAAAAACTGTATTTCCCTAATGCAGTGTACGATATAATTATTTTCTTATTTATGTTTACATGTCATTTCAAAATTAGTTTTTCTTTCTTTCACGAATTTATATTTTGTGTTGTATTAAAATGTAAAGATAATTATTATATTCATCTATTTACCTCATTTACTTTTTATTTGTTTTAGTTTCACAGATATTAAAAATTGTAATTTTCATAATATGTGATGCGGAATAGGAAAAAAGGGACCTTAGGGTTAACATTTTCAAAACATGTTTTTTGATATTTTTACAATAAGAACAGGATGCTGATCATTTTGCAAAAAAAATTATACAAAAACTTCAAAATTGAGTGAGCTATGCACTTTTCTGTCTGACTTGATTAAAAATCAACTTTGCGAGAAAAACAGGTGTAAAGTTTCTATCTATTTGCTATTTTCTATCAATTTTGACCAATTTAAAGGAACTTTTCCTTGTATTTTTCTATTTTCTATCAATTTTAACCGATTTAAAGGAACTTTTTTATTTTAGACACAATTTTAAATAATTACCCACCATCCTACCAAAAAAACACAAATTTTATAAAAAAAACACAAATTAGGCCTTTTTTTTTTTTTTTTTTAAATTAAAAAAACAGTATTTAGATAGCATTATTTTAATTCCAAAGCATAATTTACCATAAAGTGAAAATTATGTAAAAGGCTTAACAAAAAAAAATCAGCAATTTACACATTTAATCACGTTTTGCTCTTTTCTAGGCAAAAAACTTTTTAACCCTAAGGTCCCTTTTCCTATTCCGCATCACATATCAGTAATGCAGTGAAGATTGTAATTACTAAATATTTATGTTTGCAGCGATCACGCAAGTAGCAACAATGTAGTGGTGCAGCGACTCCACAGCCTCAGGACAGAGAAAACGGTTAGTTTGTTATGATATTTTATTATGAGATTTCCAAAATAATTTTCTATTCATTTCATATTGTTATGATAACATAAAGTAGTGCACAAATTTATTTCTTGCATAAAGTATTGTTTTATTTCCATTCTCAAAATAATGTTTTCTACGCATTTCATATTTTCGTAATAACATTATGAGTAGTGCACAAATTAATTAATTTTCAAGTTTTGCATACTCATAATATGGTGCAGCGGCAATCGGCAAGTTATGAAAGTTGGACCCCTACCGGCGGTAGAACAAGATGATATTATACTTGTTAGAAAGATTACTTCAAAATACATACGATAAGCCGTATCCGAGAAAAATCCATCTTGTTCTACATGCCGTTTTGGCACTTTGAGTGCGTCGCGACGCTTCGGCATGGCGCTTCACTCTTTTGATCATTATTTCCAAACCAAACAAGATACATTAATAAACTTAAAACCATTGTTTATAAGAAGAATAGCCCTTCCCAGTGAATACCCACATTAACCCATTAAAAATATTGTAGGGTATTTAAATTGGCCTACAGCGCAAAAATGTGACTTTTTATCAATTTTACTTG
The DNA here is from genome assembly GCA_024449915.1 of Sweltsa coloradensis. NCBI lineage: Eukaryota > Metazoa > Arthropoda > Insecta > Plecoptera > Chloroperlidae > Sweltsa > Sweltsa coloradensis. The sequence continues at coordinate 14,850 of JAMZAV010007243.1, read as the reverse complement.
AATATTCAATGTCACTTAACGAGAAAAGTTGTAAACATATTGTTGGTTTATATCAGTCTTAAAAAACATGCTGTCACATGTGTATAATACTACAATGCACAGATAGTACACAAAGTCACTGAGATTGTGCATGACATGCGTTTGTTCGGCCGCGCGTCTTATTTATTTCCGCTGTCGCGCAGTGTTCACTGTGAGGTCCGGGCGCCGAACAGGAACACATAAAAGAGAAAAATTGGCAATATAACTTTAAAATCGATTAAATATGTAAGAATTTAAATCAATTACTAAAAAATTTTGACACACATCACGTCAAATATAATTTAGGGTGAAGCACGTATAGGCATGTTAAAGTTTTGTCTGAATCTTGTGTGGCTTTTACTGGAATGTAATGTAAAGGATACCAAAAACATTTGTTTTGTTCCAAAAAAAAAGAATTAATATTAAAATTTAAATATAAAGGGTATTTTTATTAATACTGTATAGGCTTCACCTTTTTGTTGTTATTAATAAGTAAGTTTTGCTCACCATTCTCGAGTTGCAGACGTCTCTTGCTAAATTATTTTTACGCATAGGATTATTTTATAGAATATTTTAACCATTTTTAGTTATGGATGGATTCTAAAGAGTGTAATATAGATCTTTGAATCTCGTCTCTGGGTGTTCTACCTTGGATTTTCTGTAAATAATGTGTTCCAGCTATTCGGCACCAAATCGACATGTAGATCGCAGCACTGGCGGCGCGCTACGTCACAACATGGCGGGCGTAATTGTGATTCCGGGCTGGAGCGTATATGGCGCTAACGTTGTTTAGTCGCGCGGTTTTTGACAATTCGGGTTATTTTTTCCGATCTGTTCACTCACATTTACCTTTTCCCCCACACGCATTAAATAAGATGTATATTTTCATCTACGGTTCGCATTTTTTATGCTCTTATAAAAACCCACAAGTAGGCGCAATTGCGTAGGTAGGCTAACTATAGCCAAAAATTTAACCTTCCTATTCCTATATTTCTGAATGGGATAGGATGAAAGGGAAAATCATCATAATAGTTGGGTATATTATTATGGGGTTTTAGCGTAAGATATCCAGAAAATAATTCATAAGCAGATTATTATTTATTATTTAATTACTTCTATAAGTTAAAGTTGCCCGCCGAAATGGTATTGGTCCAAGGAATTATTACAAAATTGAATTTAGAATGTTAAGTTTTTGGGGAAGTGAAACGAGGTCTGTTTGTTTTTATCAACAAATATTTTTTTTTCAACAAAAATTTATATAACACTGAACAGCTGAAGTGCAAGGTCAATATTTAACGTTTTCCCGCGATAATGTAATAACAATAAATAGGAAACTTGTATTTTTTTCATCATATTCCCTGAAAATGTCAATAAATTAGGGCCTACATCTAGGCCTATGCTATAATCCGGATGATGTCAATTAGTAATCATCGACAAAGTGGGGCTTTATTCAGAACATGACGACACCTCTAAAAATACTTTCCTGCAGGAAAATTGGTATTTATTATGAAAAATGTTCATTGAAAACGATTGTTCCGAATTTATTACTATACAAAGGCCTACCTTTTTTGTTGTTGATAAAAAACGCACTACAGTGTAGTAATTTTGAGGTAGCCCATCACATACGAAACAAATTGAATGTAGGCCTATGTGCTGCTATGTAGGCCTATGTGTAACAATTGGGAACGGTGTGATAGCCTATTGGCATAAGCATGAGTTAAAATTATTGTCTGAAATTGTAAAACGCGATTTAATATGAGTGTCGGTGACGGGCAAAAAACAATAAGTATAATTATTAAAAAATGAACATAAATAAATAATAAATCTATCAAACACAACGGGAAAACTAAGTGGGTGACACCATACTGTCTATTGACTATGTTTTCGGACTTTATCCCTGGACTTAAATGTAAGAATAATGTTTTTACTAAGAGTAGGCCCTACCAAAATTTAAATTGAGATCACGATTATTTAAAAGTTTTTGTTAAGTGTAAAGAGTTGTATTTTAAAAGAGAAATGTAGGCCAATGCTTAACCATTCGAGACATAACCCTTGCGTCAGGTGTCCACTTTATGGTGCACTTACAGCCTATACAGGCCCCATTCTTTCATTTAAAATTTGTTTTCTTGTGATAACCATAGCACAAATATTTCTTTATTTTATTTCTAACGTTCAATATCCGTAAACAAAACGTATCACGCCGAAAACTCAACTTTTAAGTTACATCTACACGTTCTTCCACGTTATTTGCCGCTGTGTCTACCTGAGAGATCACTACTGCTAGGGTTCTACGTTCCGCCAACAGGGCCGCGCTAGTGTGCTTTTTGGTGCCGAATTACTTACATAAATATACAACATTACGTTATAGTTTGCGTTTTTCAATCTTTACAGTATTATAATTTGCATGCTTTGTATACATTCAGTTTTATTTACATTTCTCCAATTTCCATCACACCACAAGCGTGTTTTGTGCCCTAAAACCCCAATAACTAACTAACTAACCCACAAGCACTGATACAAAGCTCGTTTGCATTGGCACTTGTCTGTTTCACACTGCTTGTCACTGCTATAAAGATGTGTGATTTGTTGACGAAAATACAATATTATAAGACGTTGTATGTTCTCCAACGGTAGTCGAATGACTGCAAAAAAGGTTTTGAAACATGGCTCAAACACCTCCAACACCATACCAAAAATAAAATTTTGGCCCTCTTGCACCCGTTGAAAACGCATTATCATCATAGCGGTTCATAAGGGCTTCAATTTTTTACCGTATTTTTAGTTAGAGAAAAAAATTTAAAATTGGGGAGAAAATTCCTTTCCAGCTTTCGAAATGAAATACAGAAAATTTTTTAACAAATTAGTTTCAATATTTTTTGACAGTGCATAAAAACATGCCCATCCATAACTTGCATGTTGTTGCAATTATTTTTTTATTGGTGGTAATATAATAATCAAGGCATGTCGTTGGACTCGCCCGGTTTGAGGCTTTCTAAAAAAGCAAAGAGCTTCCATTACTTTTTAATAATCGTACCCCAACGATTTTAGTTTTAAACCCTTGCAGAAGAGATTGGCATCCTCAGCAAATTTTCCCCAGTATAGTTTTATTTGGGAAGCCCCCATCCCCAAAAACTTGATTTTTACGGGCCAAAAAAAAGGGCCCATGCAAATTCTGCCACCTAAACGATTTTTTTTAACAGGAGAGAGCAGCGGGTTTACTCCGGTTTACCCCAATAAAATTTTCAGTTCATTGTTTGTTTTGGGCAAGTCTGCAGGGGCCCCAAATGAGTTTAGCGATCTTCTCAGAAAACGTTACCGAGGTTGAAAAGGCGTGTATATGAAAAAACGTCAGATGATGTTGAAGCTTTAAAAAAGCCTCCCATGATGAATATTAAATATACTATATAAAGTCGTCCGATACGTCGATACTTTTTTTCAAACAGGCATTTGTTTTGTGTTTTGTGATAGGTCTAATAAAAAGTTTTGTCTTAAATTTTTCCGGGGTTCGGCGGGAGTTTTATCATTTTGAAGATGTATATGTAATATGTAGTTTTTATCTGATTTTGTTTCTGATGCGAGAATTTTTTTAGTCCCCAATTTTGGGGAATTTTAATTCACCAAAAATTCTTTAATAAAGCACGACGACTGTGTCATGAAAAGGGTTTTTTTACCTCAAGGTTTCTTTTTTGTTGAAAAAATTTAAAACCATGAGTACGAAACAAGTCTTTTCAAGTGAAATACGTCAAAAAACCGGAAATATTGCGTAAAAAAAATACGTACATCCAATGGAGAATGAAAATGGCAAAAAAGTTTTGTCCAAACTCATGATGCACAAACACCCTAAAGCAAGAGGTTTACATTTTTGGATTGGCTATTAGGTTATGACACAATTAGAGATGAGAGTTTTGGGGGAAAAAAAGTAGGCAAAAAACACCAAGTCCTCGAAAGAATATAGCATCAAAAAACGTAACTTTTTGCAAACATTTGTGTATACTGCAAAATTTGGTAAAAAAAATCGAGTCTCTTTTACTCTTCTTTAAGCCTCCACTAATGAATACGGCAGCAGATTAGGCAAGACCAATTCTCTTGAAAGTTGATGTCCCCCGTTTCTTCTTTGATTAGTTTTCTTGTCAGTCTCTTCGAGCTTAGACCCTTTATAAAGTTCACCGACACCACAGCTATTTTAGAAATTTAAACGGTTTTCCCAACAGTTTTACTTAAATATTTAAATTAAAAAATAATTTTATTTAGAGTCTAACCCCCTCAGTTATTATAATGTTTTCGTGGGGGGAAGTAAAAACAAAGCGACCAGCCAAACTGTAGGTCCCGACGCCCCCCCCGCCTCGCCTTTCCCGGGACCCCCTTTATAATTTTGGGGTATTTTTTCAATAGCACACAGATAATTTCAACAGCCAAACGGCAAGAAGAGTGAAATTTCACATTCTTTTTTTAGATAACATTTATACGGAACGATACACGATTATTAATTTTTTTTTGGTACAGGTCGTAACAACCCCTGTCAAAAAATTTTTTCCGCACAGAAAAGACAGGTCTGATCGATTACTTTTGAGTTTAAGAGTTAGTACGGTTTTTTTTTTCGTCATCCAAATACAATTGTATATCAAGATCTTGAAACACAGTTTACCCATTTTTTTCATTCATTAAGAAAAATGATATCATATACTCCATGAAAATTTTGTGTTCGATCATGTTATACAAAATATGGGATTTAATCATGGAATACGTTTTCCCCGTCTAGCTATAAATATAATATTATCGGGATTTACATAAAAACCGCAAAAAATCTCAAAGCCGGAACAAACAAAATAAAAGTTTTGTACTGCTACAGTACATGTTTCCAACGAGATGGGATTTAAATTCCAGATTTTTTTTTGGAGTGTTGGGCCCCCCTATTCAGTTTAAAAAATTACATCATGAAGCCACTCGTTTTTAAAAAAAAATTTTATTTGTGAGCAAAATTTCAATGCAGTTTTTTCCGCTTTTGCGTTTACAAAAAAATGAAAAAAATGTTCAATTTTGAGAAATATAATGATAGCTATATGAACTTCATGTTAAATCACAAAGACTTTTGTTGATTTTCCACATGGCCCAAGGTAACGTATGAGCGGTTCAGGCCTACAACCCTAGTGCTTGGCTGACAGCGAAAATAAAAAAAAGACGCGCGGCCGAAAAAAACGCAGTCATGTACAATCTCAGTGCTTTTATAAAAAATTGTGCATTGTAGTATTAAACAATGGACAGCAGTTTTAACAATAGTTTCAAATTTCTCGAAATTGGGATTGAAAATTCCAAGAAAATTGATAAAAAAATCACTTTTTTTCGTTGTAGCAATTTAAATACCCTAAAAATTTGGGAAAGGTTTAATGGGGTATTTACTAGAAGGGGGTATTCTTCTTCTAAAAAAATGGACTAAGTTTATTAATTTATCTTGTTTTGGTTTGGAAATATGATCAAAGAGGAAAACGCCGGCGGAAGCGTCGCGACGACTCAAAAGGGCCAAAAAAGGGATTGAACAAGATGGATTTTTCTCGGTACGGCTTATCGTATGTATTTTGAAGTAATCTTTCTAAAAAGTATAATATCATCTTGTTCTACCGCCGTAGGGGTACCTCATCGAAATAAGCGTCTCCGGCCGCCTGGCCGCTCGACCAATATATTTTTTTCCATTTTCATTCAAGTTACAATGCAATGTAAAATTTAATTTATTTATTTGTTCCCATATGTATTGTACTATGAGAAAGTACTATGAAGGGTTGTACTGTATTTAAACTCGTATGCTCGTATTTAATCCTGTATTTTCTTCCATGCTCTCAGTCGCCATAACCTATCAAACTCTGATTTCCGTCTTCCTACACTCACCGCCTCCTAGCCTAGCATCCGCTTGTCAGGCCTAACAGTGGCCATGTAACATAGCTGGCGTGGCTCAGCAGCTGAGACACTGGCGGTCGTTTCAAACACTACATCTCTCTTTTTCTTTATTAGATAATTGTTCTTCTTATTTAGAATATTTTAAATGTTCACATTCTTATATCTTAATGATTAATCTAACATTATCTTACTGATTTGTATCTAACATTACTTTTTTCTGATTTATTTTCACTTTGTTTCACTTTACTGATTTTATATACTCTGCTTTAGTGATGACATGAATACTTTCACACTTCAACTGATTTTAATTTGCTCTGCTTAATTGAATTACTCACTTTCACATTTCACTGATTTTAATTTGCTCTACTTTAAATGAATTTGTAAATTGTTCCTGGGTTGTTGTCATGTCTCTTAGTGTAGTGGTAGTCGTGTAGTCTTCTTGGTAGCGTCTCACTCTTGCGAGGGTCTTCTTGTGTGTATGGGAATTTCTTCCGGTCTGTGATGGTGTAGGCCTTCATTGATGTTTTCATCAGGTGTAGGTCCTGGTGTTGGCGCTTCTTGTTCCATCTCGATATTGATACGGGTATTTCTCGTTGTAGGTGCCGTGACAGGCTGGTTCTGAACCGTGACAGGCTGGTTCTGAACCGTGACAGACTGGTTCTGTGTTGGTCTTTGCTTGAATGATTTTACTTGAGAAACGTTTCTGCAGATGTTTTTCCACTTTGATCTTTGATGATGACTTGATTTCCTTTCACTTCCTGTATTTTGTATATGTCTTTTTGCGAATTTTGTGGCAAGTTTGTTTGCTTTGTCTGTGTGATAATTACGGTGTCCCCGGTTGCAAGTGTCTTTCTGTAGTTTCTGTTTCTGTCTGCATTTTGTTTTCTTTTGCTTTTGTGTGCGCGTCTTTCGTTCTGATTTCTCTGTCCATCTGCGTTCTTCTGGTCTTGGTTTCTGTGCTGATGGTATTGTTCCACGGATTTCTCGCCCAAACATGACTTCGGCTGGCGAGAGTCCTGTTGTGGCCATGTTTTGTTGTGCGATATGTAGTAGCAGGTACGGCAATTCTGTACTTCCAGTTTTTTCCTTCTCTTGAGTTGTTCTAAACATTTTAATTTAATGTTTTGTTCGCTCGCTCCACTTGACCATTTGCTTGAGGCCAATACGGAGTCACATGATGACATTTTGTTCCCATCCCTTCTAGGAATGACTTGGTATTCTTTCGATGTGAATTGAGGCCCGTTATCGCTGAGCAATACACAAGGTATTCCGAACGTTGTGAATATTTCTTCCAACCAGTGAATTATTGTCTGGCTAGTTGGAGTTGTTTTGAAAGTTTTGACTTCCACCCAGCAGAGTAATAGTCTACTATCACCCCAATCACTTCTCCTGTTGGGAACGGTCCACACAGATCTATTGCCAGCTTTTGCCAAGGACCTGCGGGTAATTCCGTCGAGTTTATTGGTTCGGGCTCGGTAGGGATCCTACTAGTTGGCATGGTGTGCAGCTTTGTATGAATTGGTTGACTTCAGTGGTCCATGCCAGGCCACATACTTTGTCACGTAGCCTTTGTTTTGTTCTGACGATTCCTTGATGTCCATGATGTGCCAGTGAGAGAGTTTTCTCTTGCAGTGTTTTTGGGATTGTAATTCTCTTTCCTTGTAACAACATGTTGTTGTGAATTGTTAGGGTTTGTTTCTCCTGCTGGTACTGTGGTGGGCAGTCTTTCCAGTTGTTTTCTCTGATGCACTTGCAGACAAGCTGTAGCGTTTTGTCTTTGGCTGTTTCTGTTTGGATTTCTTCTTTGGTCATTGTTCTTGGGATTGATGATTCTGTGACAAATTGAATGTATTCTTCTGCGACATTTCTTTCTGGTTTGCTTCCGACTTGTGTGCTTCTTTTCTCAGTGTTGATGAGTCGAGATAATGGGTCTGCGATGTTTTGAATGCCTGGTCTGTAGACAATCTTGTAGTCGTACTGTTGTAATCGCAGCATCCACCGTTCAATACGTGCATTTGGGTTTTTGATTTTGTTCCGTACAGAATCTCTAAGAGTTTGTGGTCTGTTTCTTTTTCGAATGTCGTCGCGTACAGGTACAGATGGTAGTGTTCACAAGCCCACATTACGGATAGTGCCTCTCTGTCTGTTTGGGAGTATCGTCCTTCTACTTCTGTGAGTGCCCTGCTTGCAAAGCTTATTGGTTTGTACTTGTCGTTTTCCTTTTTTTGTGTCAATACTGCTCCGAGTCCATAAGGACTTGCATTTTACTATGAGTCTGGTTGTTTCTTCTTGTCGAAGTAGGCTAGAGTTATGTTTTTTGATATTTCCTTTTTTATAGCTTCAAAAGCTTGTTGCTGCTCACTTTCCCATTTCCATACTATGTTCTTCTTGATCAGGGCTCTCATTGGAGCTGTGATAGCTGCCATGTTTGGTATGAACTTGCACAGAAGGTCACTACCCTAGGAAGCTCCTGAGTTCAGGGACATCCTTCGGCGCCCGCGTTTCATTGATGGCTTCGATCTTTTGTTGTCTGGATTTATTCCACTTGCTGATAGTTTGTGTCCCAGGAAGGTTAGGCTTGTCATGCCAAATTGACACTTGCTTCTGTTTGCTGTGAGTCCTGCCTCTTCAAGTGTCTGGAGAACTTTGTCAAGGTTTTCATTGTGTTCATCTTCATCTTTTCCATATACAATTATGTCATCTGAAACATTCTTTACTCCTTTGCAATGTGCCAGTATTTGTTGAATGGTGTGCTGGGGGTAAACTTCAGCGGCAGATGAGATGCCGAAGTTTAACCTTTTATACTGGAATAACCCGTTGTGTGTGCTGAAAGTTGTTATTTTTCTAGATGCCTCGTTTAATTCTATTTGATGATAGCCTCTGGTTAAATCGATCTTTGATATCATTTTGGCCTCAGTAAGTTCCGCTAACACATCGTCAATTGTAGGGTAACATACCTCTGCCTAAGTACAGCTTTATTAGCTTGCCGCATATCTAGACATATTCTCACTCCCTTGTCCTTTTTTGGTATGACTACCAGTGGCGAGACCCAGTTTGTAGGTCCTGTGACAGGCTCTATTATGTCTAACAGCTGGAGTTGCAGTAATTCATCTTCAACCTGTTTGCGCAGGTGAAATGGAATTCTCCTGGTTGGTTGTGCAACTGGTGCTATGTTTTCATCGACATGTAGGTTAAGTTGGAAGTTTTAAGCTTTCCAAATCCCTGGAAACACTTTTCATGCTTAGCCAATATTTTTTCTATGTTGCTGCTGACATGATTTATTGTAGGATTACCTGTGATTTCCAGTCCTGTCCGTAGTACTCCGAGGATCTTGGCAGTTACTTTGCCTAGGAGTGGCACTTTGTTGCCTGGAATTACGGCGATAGTTGCAATGACTCGTTTTTTTCCCCATGATGATTTCTGCATTGAATTGGCCCTGGACTTTGAGCGGTTCATGCTGACCATAGGCATAAATGTTGGTGGTCATCGGTTTGAGTTCTGCTGAGTGTTTTAGTTGGTTCCATTCATTGGTGCTAAGTGTGTTCACTGTTGCTCCTGAATCGATTACAAATACTATCGGTATTTTATTGATTTCACACGTTACTTTGTCATGTGAGTTGTCATGTGAATCTGACGGATAGAGCGCAAATGCATGACTGTCGGAGTCTGAGTCTCTGCTGTTGTTGTTTTCAACGTTTTCCGGGTTTGATGTGTTGACGAATCGCACTTGATTTTTGGTTTTACACACTCGTGCAAAATGGTTTCTTCCGCCGCATTTTGAGCATGTCACTCCACGAGTACATTTGCATTCTCTTCCATAATGTCCTTTATTGCCACACCTGTAGCATTCTGCATCCCTGTGTCCTTGCTGTGATGTGGTTGTTCTAGGCCCACAGTTTTCTGTTGATTGGTTAGGTTCTGAAGGTTTGGTTCTAGGCCTATCTCCTTGCCTAGGCTGAGACTGGTGCTGTTTATTCCTAGGCCTAGACGAGTTTCCGCGCCCATTATGTTGATCTTGTTTCACATAGTTCACTTCTAGGGCTAGGCCTAGAGGTTCAGTTTGTTTTTCGATTTGTTTTGCCTGCTTCTCACTTTCCTCTTCAAGTCGTGCCATTGTGAGAGCTTTGTCTAGGGTTAATTCTTCCCCATTTTGACTTACTTTGAGAAGTTGTCTTCTTAGTTTCGTGCTCTTACATGTGTCGATGATTAGTCCACAGATGTGTTCATTCTGCTGTTCAGCTGTCCACTCACACGTTTTGCTAGATTTCGTAGTCTTGCCGCGAATTTGTCGATTTGGTTCGTTTTCTTCAGGCTTGGTGTGTCGGAACACGTGTCTCTCAAAAGTTGTATTCTTTTTGGGTTGAAATGTTCGTCTAGTTTGTAATCGCGACTTCAAAGGTCGTTCCTGTATTTGTAAAGTCCATAAATATATCCTGTACTGCAGGTCCCGCCATGTGGAGAAGCAAATTACGTTTCCGCACATCGTCTTTAATACCTGTTGCCCCGATATAGAAATTAAAACGTGACTTCCACCTAGTCCACATCGCCGACTGATTCTCACCTCCCGGCGTAAACCTATCCACTGATGGCACTTCTAAACTCATGTTTGTTTCGCGTGAACGTTCGTTTTTTATATCTTCGTCGCAATGTATTGTTCTATGGAAGGTGTACTATGAAGGGTGTATGTATTTAAACTCGTATGCTCGTATTTAAACCTGTATTTTATTCCATGCTCTCAGTCGCCATAACCTATCAAACTCTGACTTCCGTCTTCCTACACTCACCGCCTCCCTAGCCCTAGCATCCGCTTGTCAGGCCTAACAGTGGCCATGTAACATAGCTGGCGGTGGCTCAGCAGCTGAGACACTGGCGGTCGTTTCAAACACTACACCATACATTACAGATAATTTCCAAAATATAAGGAATAGTGCTTTATTGCTATTATTTTTGCAGTAGGCCTACTCATAGAGGAAGAAGAAGAAGCGGGAAACAAACAAGCAGCAACGCTCCTAGCAACAATGACGGAGCCGTGGCTTCCACGTCCCGAGCACAACAGCCGGAAGTTGACGGAAATATGTAAGTTCAATATGTCAAGGAAAGGAGTTTACTAATATTAAAAGAAGTACATTTTATTATTTATTCTGTAGTCAGTCAATATGTATTTTTATAAATATTGGTTTAAATTTTTTGTTTTTATTATTTACTAATTTTTTTCTTTACTAATTAAATTCTAGTAAAAATTATTTCTTTTCTTAGACAAGATTTATTTATATGTATGTATGTTCTTTATTTCATTTAGTTCAGCAGAACTAGTATACATTACACTGATTTCATAAATCCAATACAGGACAGTCAAGTAGGCCCACAAACTAAAAGACAATAATAGCAACCTTAAATGTAACAAAATACTAAAATTATTATTATTTAAAATGTAGACTTAAAATTTTTTTTAAAAATCCCTCCCCAATGCCCGCAGACGACACCCCTTTATCACCACTTAGTTACCGAATGGACATCCTTTTTCACAAACTCACTTTACTGCTTTTTAACAAATACATCGATGAACCTTTCCATTAGCAGGAATGTTATTGTACATTCTAATGCCACTAGTAAAAAGAGACCTTTCAGAACTACAATTTGTCATGGTTTTAATAAAAAACTGGTTGGCGTTCCTAGTGTTATGATTATGGTTTTCACAGTTTTTCATTAGAAATTCACTTAAATAGTTATCACCTGTATCACATACTATTTTATGTAAAAACAACATACTTTTAAACATAATTCTTTGTTCGGACGGAATGGAAACCTAACGCATTCAACATATCCTTCCTATGTGTTCTTTTATTACAACCCAGAATACATCTCATTGCCTTCGATTGAACTTTTTGCAACTTATCAATATTGCTTTGATTGGTATACAGGAGAAGTGAAGCACAGTAATCAAAATGCGGAGCTATAATAGTCTTAAAAAGTAAAAGTCTTGCCCAATGTGATAAAAAATTACTTATTCTGACTTGCAGTCCAACCTTTTTTGTGATTTTTTTACAAATATATGATACATGTTCATTAAAAGATAAAATGGCATCGATCATAACACCAAGATACTTGACAGACCACCATACTGGACAGCGTACCCCAAGACGCAAAACCTCTCGAGTGGCTTGATTCGACACTGAAACAATATTATCAACAGCTTAAACGCGGGATTTATATTAATATTGTTAAATTATAAATATTGTTTTTCATAATTTTTATTTTATTATTTACTAATTTATTTAATTTTATTAAAATTAATTATTTTATTTATTTAATTAATTTAAAGCAAAATTGTATTTATTTATACAGTTTATTTCCTTAATTTGTTTTTCTTCACTTTACTAATTTAATTATTAAATCAATGTATCTTTAATGAGCAAATTTTGACTAGATTATTATTATTTTTATTATTATTATTATTATTTATTATTATTATTATATTATTATTATTGTTATTACAGCAAAGGAAACCCAGACAGCAACAGCGATGATGATGATGATGATGGTGTCGTAGCTTCCTCATCCCGGGAACCTTCAAGTCAGTCGCAGACAGGCGGAAACGCATCTACGCGGAGATTCAGCCAGGTCCACACCCGCTTCGACGTCCAGCCGCAGGATGCTCCGTCTACTCGTGGATTTAAAATCGTAAGTGACCCTCAACAATCACGCAGTGAAAGATTTAGACTCACCCGTAAAGAACATACCATCATACTGGACAGACGTACCCCAAGACGCAAAACCTCTCGAGTGGCTGATTCGACACAATACAATATTATCAACAGCTTACCGCGGGATTTAAACATCAGAGCCCATGACAAAGTAAGCTTTGAAATACTTAGCGATGCATCACCAGACAAACCCATATGCGTCTCCTTCAGACGACTGGATCAGTTTACGAGTGATGTTATATTAAATGCTGTAGAAAAAGTTACACAGAGTAATGCTGATTTCATTACCGAGGGTCCTCTGCACATCATCCTGAGCCACATTGAAATGCCTGAAGGTCACGGTGGAAATCGAGTCCAAAAGTTTATAAGTGACCTGGAATACGTTAAAACGAAAAGGAGTTTTGTTACCATTAGGAACAAAGACAAGTTTTGTTTTCCGCGGGGCTTAGCTGTTTCCATTGCTTATCTAGATGGTAGCAAGGAAGAAAAAGTGAATATTACGAAACACAATAAAACACAACTAAGAAAAGCAAAAGAATACTGCACTCAAGCTGGCGTCGATATGGCAAACGGTGTTGGAATCGATGAAATAACTTTGTTTCAACTCTATTTCACTGAATATCAAATAACTGTATTCACTGATAGAAAAGGAAAATCAACCATTTTTGAAGGACCTTCAAGTACAGAGGATCACCCGCGTAAAAACATCGACTTATTCCTCCACGATAATCATTTCGATGTTATACTTTCTGTGACTGGGGCTTTTGATTGCAGCTATTACTGCCGCCCATGTCATGTAGGATACAGTCATAAAGGAAAGCACAAGTGCCCTGGAGTATGTGTTCGCTGTTATAAAGAACCTATGTGCGATAAGAAAGAGCACCAAATCAAGTGTAACACGTGCAATAGATCATTCTACGGTCAAGGCTGCTTTGATAATCATCTCATGCCAATGTACACTAATCAGCGCACAGTGTGTAATGTACATAGAATTTGTACATTGTGTTGTAAATATTATAATTTAAGAGATAGAGCAACTCATAAGTGTGGGGAAGTCTATTGCGAGCTATGTCATAAATTTTGCGAAGTAAATCATCAATGCTTCATGCAGCCAAAGAAAATGACAAAAAGAAAAATTGGTGGAAACACTCTCTACGTGTTTTTTGATATTGAAGCAACACAATGTACACCATTGGAGGGTAATGCAAATGTGATGAAACACCAACCCAATTTGCTAGTGTCGCAGCACTGTTGTCTGGCATGTATCGACCAGCCGCTGGATACACCATGTATGGCCTGTTCACCAGATGGGGAATCGCGGATGCAGATTTTCCGAGATGATCCAATTGGGGAATTCCTTCAGCATATCCGTAAACACCGCACCCACATTAACGATGTACTTGCAGTGGCACATAATCTCAAGGGATATGATGGTCATTTCATCTTGCAACACCTTGTTGAAGACCTTAAATGGAACCCCGAAATTATTCAGAACGGTGCCAAAATCATGTCCATATCTTGCAACAGCATCACATTCAAAGACTCGCTTAATTTCTTGCCGATGGCATTAAAAAATCTACCCAAGGCATTCAATCTGCAGGGGAACTTGAAGAAGGGATATTTTCCTCATTTTTTCAACAAGCCTGAAAATTATGATTATGTTGGAGAAATGCCTGATCCAAGTTTCTACGGTGTTGATCAAATGTCCACCAAAGATAGAGCCGAGTTCCTGACATGGCATACAAATGAAGTGGCTCAAAATTCAGTGTTTAGTTTCAAGCAAGAACTTGAAGAATATTGTATAGACGATGTTTCTATCCTAAGAGAAGCTAGCATTGCTTTTCGCAAAGAGTTTCTCGCCACGAATAACATTGATCCTATGTGGGAAAATATAACCATTGCTGGCTCATGCATGCGTGTGTACCAGCAAAACTACTTAAAGGAAAACACAATATCTCTTATACCTCCTGGAGGGTATCGGTTAGCCGACAAACAATCGTTTGCTGCACTATGCTGGCTACAATGGGAAGCCCATAAAAATGCAATTCCGATACAGCATGCTGCTAATGGCAGGGAAGTTATACTTCTCGGAAGGTATGAGGTAGATGGGTATTTTGAAACTCCTGAAGGTGTAAAGACTGTCTACGAGTTCAATGGGTGTTATTTCCATGGTTGTCCTTCTTGCTACCCTGAGCAGTCTGTATAAGTTCATAGTGTCACTTTAGGAAGCCCAGAAAAG
>JAMZAV010007242.1:0-31721 GCA_024449915.1 Sweltsa coloradensis | reverse complement strand
GTGGTGCTAGATAAAGAAGTGACACTAGGATGAACTTTCAATGCCTGAGTGGTTTTTTATTTCCATTAATTCAATCGATCTACGTGTGTTAGTCACAGGGAATGGGAGCCCGGATGGGCGCTATACTTATATCTTATTATAATAATACCCACATTCTTATCCTCCTTCCTTGGAAAAAACTAGTATTAACCTAATGGGCTCCAAACCAAGTAAGTTGGGCAAAACTGAAGACTCCTAAAGCAAAACCACCCCCAATCCACTGCCCTTTCGTAAATCCCCTACTAACAGTAACACTTGACTCAACACTCTCCCTCCCTCCCCCTTCCTCCAACTATTCCACCCCTCAACCAGCAGTCTTTCTCAAAGAAGCGCCCTAGCTGGCCCACCCGCGCGCTCTTCAGGTCATTCATCTAAAATGCTAGCTCCCTTCTTTATCCACACTGCCCTCCGACCGCTTCAGGCCGTTGTAGAGGATAGTAGGGGCCACACGCTATTCTGATCAGTTGAGCCGTGGCCTAAAAAACCTACCCTCCAAACTCTTCACTGGCAAGAACTAAGATGGGTACAGGCTGATCAGAAACGAACGCACTAAACGTCGCGGGGGAGGGGGTCTGTGCTTACATCCGTGATGATGTGAAAAAAAAGTAAAATTTCTTTCTAAATCACCCAACGAGTATTGTTCCCCAGGCCGGAATACATGATTTTGGGAAAATTAAAAATTTCAAATCAACTCTATACTTATAGCCATGTTGTCTAACCGTTCCTCCGAAAATTGGGTTTTCCTCACAGACTTTGAAAAGTTCACTCTTTTACAATTCCATTCCCCCAATTATGAGCACGTAATTTGTAATGGGTGACTTTTAAATACTAACCTACTAGCTGTTTAATCCACACAGATACAAAGCAACCAGGGGGCGGCTCGTGTATAGGTGCACAGGTGGGCACGTGGCACCCCCAAAAATATTTGCGGCGAACTCAATTCCAAATTTTAAGGTTTCGAAGCCAATCTCGTAAATATTCCCAATAAATCGTTTGGATTGTTTGTTTGTATGGATATTTTGGTTTGGCCCAGAGCAAAGGCATATTCGGCAAAAGTCCATTCTGCAGTAAGTGGGCTGCCGCTGAAGGGATGACACTCTGAGTGTGGCACACATTATTTACGTGGTTTTTTAACACGGAAAAAGCCGGCAGAACAAGCCTCAGGTTGTCTTTTGTTATACAACGTCTGGTATAGCTGGGTTTTTGTGCACGTGCACAAGGGTTCAAAACCGTTACTTCTTTTCCATTCAAACGCCTTGGGTATTCTGCTCGCACCATTCATTTCAACCCCACAACTCCGGCCAGTAGCCAGTGAAAGGTTGTTGGCGATAGGGTTGGTGAAGTGAGATCAACAGCAGTTTTTTCAAGTGAGTGAACAGTGTTAAAATTATTATCGTGGCCGTAAAGTGAAAATTATAATATGACTTTTAGTAATAAGCAAATCTAAAAATAAAACAGTTTTTTAAAAATGACCATTGGAAGAAAAAACATTTAGGAAATTGTTTGAGGCAGCGTGTCGGAGGAGATGAAGGGACATTATTCGGGTTATGTAATATTTCAATCAAGCATAATATAATAATTATTTTTTTAGAGGGTTTTTCCACAATAAACAATTACACAGGGGAGTTTTTCCCCGACCAAATAAATTCGAAAAATATACTCTAAAGTCGTTTTTCCGGGTACTTCAGACCACTAGTGTCTGAAAAAAATTTGCGCCTTCCGGCGGCTGGGGCTGCGCCCCAGACCCCTTTGTTTCCCGCAAAAAATAGGACTTCAAAATTATGGTGCACCCCCCACAATAATGGAACTCACGGAGCCGCCCCTGAAAGCAACTAACTACCATATTTTGAAAATCATGCAACCTAACTAAAAATTAACCCTGCTTGTTGTGGAATTTTGCTTCGGGTTTTCGTTAATAAAACACTACATTATATTTTGGATATTCCGTCATTTTATTCCTTGCTCGTAGCCATCATCCTACAATACTACTTCCCTCTCCATCCAGTTGGGAAGTCGGCAGGCATGAGATTAGCAAGGCGGTGGATAAGGTGGGAGATTTGAAATGGGTAAAGTGGAAACACAACATTCCTCCCTTCCTTGATTAATAAGATGCAAGTTTGATTAAAAAAGATATAAAGATGGATTAATAATATGAAAGTAAGGTCTTAATGAAAAAAAAAAGCTTTTGGGAAGTAATTTTAAAGATAATGATGTGTTTAATGAGGGATTGGAAAAATTGAAAAATAATGACTTTTTTTTTAATTAATTTTCGGGGGGACCAAAACTTTCAGGAAAGGTGGGAAAAATTTACCTTTTTTTCTTTTTTTTTCCTCCGGGGGGGTTTTTGGGCCGTCTTTTTTTTTGGGGGGACCCGTTTTCCCTACCAGGGGTTTGCTCAGCGAGATTTTTTTCCCCTTTTGCTCCCCGGTTAGCCCCCCTGTTTTCCTTTGGCCCCACTTTCCCTCTTGTTTTCCCCAGTTTTACCCTCCCCTGGAGGCTCCCAGCAGGGTGGAATAACTTTTTTTGGGGACACCCAGAGGGGGATTTTTTTTGTGGAAAAAACCCCAAAACCACAAGGATTGGGGAAAAGGAAGCAGCGGGGGGGGGGACCATCAATTTTTTCGCGGAGTTTTATTCAGCATTGGGGGTTTTTTTTTTGGGGGGGTCGGGATGTAGTCGCTTTGGCGCTTTTTAAAATCGCTTAAGAAGGGGAGGGGGCCCCCTCTTCGGGAACTTTTTTGTTTTTTTTTTTCCCTTTTTTTTTGGTGCGACTATCCGGCCCCCCCTTGGATTTTCCAGTTATTGTCCCAGGGGTTTTTCGGGGTTTTGGAAAATGGGCGTCCGGGGTTTTTGGTTTTTTTCCCTTTTTTGTTTTGCAGGAAAAACTGAAAATTCTCCCCTCCTGGGGTTAAATGTTTTTTTTTTGGGGGGGGGGTTTTCTTGGTCGGCAAAACCAATTGGATTTACCCTTTTTTTCTTGCCTTTTACCTTTTTTTGGGTCTCATTTCCCCCCCCAAAGTTTTTTTGGGAAACCGTTTCCCGCTTAAAAAATTTGGAAAACGTTTTTTTTTTTTTTCTTTCCCCCCAAAAAAGAAGTTCGAAACGGGGTTTTCCCCCCTTTTTTGGTATTTTAAAAGTGGAAGGAAAAGTAAACACGATATTTTTTCATCAAAAATTTTTTTTGGGATTTTCCCCTGTTGGGAAAACCCTTTTTTTTCTCTAGGAAAAGCTTCTTTTTTTTTTTTTTCCCCCTAAGAGAAACCCTACGCCCCTTTTTCTGCCATTTCCGTTGGGTTTTTAAAAGGGGCCCCATAGGGGTTCTCGTGGTTTTTTTTTTCCCCGGAGGGGTGGGCAAAAATTTGGTGAAATTCATAGCCTTTTTTTAAAAAAGGGGAGGGCCCCATTATCATTTTTTTTAATTAAAAAGGGGGGCAGAAAAAAACCTGAAAGAAAAGGATTTGGGTCCCCCCAAAAAATGGGGAAAAATCACCCTTTTTTCGGGCTGGTTGAAAGGACCCCCCGCCCGGGGGAAAAAAAGGGGTTTAAATTTTTCCGAGTTTTCGCCCCTTTTTATAAAAACAGCCCAGGTACTACCGTTTCGGGTAGGGGTTCCACGAAGTCCCAATTTGCAAAAATTTTTTTTTCCCCCCCGGTTTTTTTTTGTTCCCCCTGGAAAAAACTTTTTGTTTTTTTTTTAATTGGACCTCTAAAAAAAAAAACCCTTTTTCCCCCTTT
The DNA here is from genome assembly GCA_024449915.1 of Sweltsa coloradensis. Taxonomy (NCBI): domain Eukaryota; kingdom Metazoa; phylum Arthropoda; class Insecta; order Plecoptera; family Chloroperlidae; genus Sweltsa; species Sweltsa coloradensis. The sequence goes on along the minus strand of JAMZAV010007242.1, from coordinate 27,947 downwards.
TGGTGAATCAATTGGGACAAAGGGTAGGGTTTTTTTTTTAAAACAGCTTTGGGGTAAAAAATTTTTTTTGGGGCTTATTTTTTTGGGAACCAAAACCCTTTTTTTCCCCCCTGAGAAAACCTTTTTGGGGTTTTTTTTTTTCCCCCCGTTTCCCCGCGGGGGGGGGCCCCTTGGTGGGGAAAATTTTTTTCGTTGCTTGGGGCCTTGTAGGGGAAAAGTAGGTAAATACCAATTTTTTTGGTTTTTCCCTCGGGGGAATGATTTTTGTTTCCGACAGAAAAACCTTTTTTTTTTTAAAAATGGCGAAGGCCCCTTTCCAGTTTTCCTTGGCCTCCCAGAAGGGGAGAACCTTTTTCCCTGGGTTGGGGGGAAAGGGGTGGTGGGGGAGGGGAAAGCTGGGGGGGGGAAAAATTACAATTCCTTCCCCCAAAGTTTTTCATTTGGGCAAAATTTTTTTCCCCCAAAAACTTTTTGGGGAAATTTGTTTTTTTTTTTTGGGGTTTCCAAAAAAATTTTCACCTACTATCCTGGAAAGGTTTTTTTCTTTTTTCGGGTTTTTCCCCGTTTTTCGGGAAAAATTGGAAAAAGGGGTTTTGCCTTGACTTTTTAAAATCGAGGGGTTGGGGGTTTTTCCAAATTTGTTTTAAAAAAAACTTTTTTTTTTGGAAAGTTTTTTTGCCTTGCACCGGAGGAAAAAAACCTTTTTTCAAATTTCCCTGGGGGAAAGTTTTTTTTTTGACTTTTAGGAAAATTATTCCCCAAGGGAATACTACGGTTTTTGGCGAAGGTCGGTGTCAGAGAAAAAAAATTTTTGGTTTTTTCCCTGATACGGAAGGGAAGGAAAAAGTGGGGTTTTCCCACTGCCCATAAAAAGCGGGCCAAATTTTTTCCTTTTTTCAAGGGTGGGAATTAACGTTTTTTTCCTTAAAAATTTTTGTAAATTGGCAACGGGCTTACCCAATATTGCCTTAGGGGACCCCCCGGTTCAACAAACTTGTTCTTTCGCATTGGGGAAAGGAAAGCTCCCAGGCCCCCTTTGGTTTCCCCCCCCGGCGCGTAAAAAAAACTGGAATAAATAAAAACTTCCCCTTGTTTTTATGTCCCCATAGTAACCCAAAATCCTTTTTGGGGTGATGGCCCAAAGCCATTTTGTTTTAAGGGTTTGTCAACACCGCTTTGGTGTTTTTGTTTTCCCCCCCAAAAAAAAAAAAAAAACCCTTTTTTCCCCCGTGCATGTTCCAGTTAGTTTTTCCCCGGGTAACGGTTTTTTGGGTTTGTTTTTCCTTCTGGCTAAGAATGGGGGGAACAAAAATCTGCCACAGTAAAAATTTGAAAATTCAGGGCCTAAGCAGACTTGAAAAACCTTTCTGGTTTGGGGTTTTGTTTGGGTTCTCAAAAGTGAGAAAAAAGTAATTAATTTCTTTTGAGGGGTCAAATTTTTGGTAGTCCTTTTGGGTGAAAAAGATATTGCCAAAAAGAAAAGTCCAGTTTTTGGTCTGTGCCAAACTGGCATTTTTTTTTGTTTGGGAGTTGTAAAAAAACCCGGGTTGTGTTTTTGGCCCAGCGGCGTAAACAACCTTGGTGCCCAAGCCTTACGTTCTTTTCCGCCCCCTTTTTAGTTTTTTCCATAGGCCCCAAGAATGTCATCCCTTGACGTTCCATGAAAATTTGGCCCCCGGGTTGTTTTGCGAAAGGGCCCTTTGTCCCTGATTTCATCCGGGAAAACTTTTTCGGCTGCCGAATTTGTTTTCCCCCGAAAAAGTTTAGGACCGTTTTGTAACGTCCATGAGCCCCCGACCAAAAGGGTTGAAGAATGTAGTTTTTGAAAATCGAAAATTTTCAGGTTTTTAAAGGCTCTAATGTTTTGGTTTAATCCCAATTTTAGGTCAAGTTTGTTTTTGAGAAATAAAGCGGGGGGGGCTTTCATTTAATGAGAAAAATCAGGTCTTCCCAATTAGTTGGGGCTTTCACCCAATGCCCCTTCCCCTTTGAATGGCCTTTTGGGTTTTCCCGGTTTAAAGGCGGCATGGTTCAACGAAGGCCCCGGGACGGCTTTCCCCGGGGTTTTTTTTTGGTGTTTTTGGGGGGGGACCAAAATTTACACCGGTGAAAACCCAAGGTGTAGGGGGGAACCGTCAACTTGGTTCCCTCTGGATTTACTTGCCCTTCTTTCGATCTCTTGATTTCTTCTTTCAAAAAAGTTTCCGAAAACTGGAATGGGAAACTCGGACGTTTGTTTTCCGGGTGGCTCCCTGGGGGGGGGAACTGTTTTAGGGGTTCAATGTTGTAAGGGGATTTTAAAGGAAATTTTTTCCCAGTTTTACCTATTCCAAGGGGGAACAAACTCAGGAAACGCTTTTTTTTGCATAGGGGTTTCAAAAAGGATTTAAGGCATCCTTTTTTTCCTATTTGCACATGGGGGAAATTTTTTATTAAGCCCTAGGGCTTTTTTTTAGGGGGTCCCCCCCCTTGGAGCTTAAAAAGGGGGGCCTTTTTCAGTCTTTTGGCCCAGGGGAAAACCAAACGTTATCGCTATTGTTTTTTTTGGGTACCTTCCGTTTGGATGAGAACGAGTGGCGGCATTGAAAATTTGACCTATTTACTTTCCAGACTGGTAAATTTGCCCCTCCCAAATGAAAGTTTTTTCTCGTTTGGGGTTTTTCTTTTGGAGAGTCCAACGGGGGATTGGGAATTTTGGGCAAAAGAATCGATTCAGAAATATTAAGTTTTTCCGTGGTACCCAATGTCAAAAACATAACATGAACTTGGTGTGGTTTAAATTTTTACCGTAAACGTTTGATTTTAAAACCCTTTGTGTTGTTTTTTTTTTTTTTCCATTTGTGAAGAGTTTGGAAGGGTGGATTTCATCTAAAACGGGGAAATGTTTTTTTCAATTGTTTCACAAGTTGGGTAGTCCCCTGGTTGGTTTTTTTAAAGGCAAAACAGAAACTGGAAAACAAATTTGGCCGGAAAGGGAAAGTGGATTTGGCTTTTTCTTGCTTTTGGGTTGCAATGGACTTTTTAAACCGGGGGAAAGCTGGGAACAGGGAAAAATTGGGCCTTTTTTTTTGTGTGGGCAAACCGGTAAACCAACCAGTTTGAAACAATGGTTCTTCTCCGGGCTTTTCCCCCCCTTTGGGGGGGAGGGTTTTACTTGCCTGGCCCTTGTTTCCTGTTTTTTTGGGGCTTAGGTTTTAGGCCAAACAAAAAAAATTTTTTTGTGAAAATTTTATTTTTGGTGACCCTTGCTTTTATAATAGCTTTGTTTTTTTTTAGGGGGCCTAACTGTCCCCCTTGATGATTATTGTTTGGCCCATTTGGCTTTTGAAAAGGTTTCTTTCAACCTTTGGTTTGTTTGCTTTGTTGAGGACCTGGGCTCCTCCCGGGGGAACGTTCAGCCCCCTTCTAAAGGGTCCCAATTTTCGTAGGGGGAACCCCCTTCAGCCCAGAAGATTTTTTTCCAAAGGGGGGTTTTTGGGGGGCCCGGCGGTGGGACGTAAATTGCATACCTGCGTTAGAACGTGGGAGTTCCCCATTTGTAAAAGTTTTTTGCCCCTTTTGATTTTCTGGGCCCCTACGTCCCCCTTGGAAGTTTTTGCCCAAGGGTTTGCCCATGTTGTTCCAGAAAGGGTGTTGAAGTTGGAAATTGGTCCAATTGGTTTTTCCCTTTTTATGGGATGGGGGGGCTTTGTTAAGGGAATAAAAAGCTCTATCCTTTAAGTTATGTTGTTTGTGGAAAAGGATTTTTTTGGTAAGTTTTTTGTTTGCGTTTTGCTAACCTCATAGGGCCGCCCGGGGTTTTTCTGCTCCACATCCCTCGATTGTAGGCTCGGCCCAAATGTTTTGTGAAAAAATTTATCATGTCCTCCTTTTCCTGCCCCCCAATGTTGAAAGTAGGGGGGCTTTTTTTCCCCCTTTTGTAGGGTGCGCTTTTAAAATGGCAAAAACCCCTTCAAGGTGTTTGCGGGGTAAAACCGCGAGACCCCACTTGGTTCCGGGAGTAAACACCCGTTGGGTTTTTGGGCTTGGCAATCCTTTAAAAAACGGGGCGGGTTTGCAAGTTTTTAGGGCCCGGGGGCATTCCCCATGTTGTGAAATGGTTTTGTATTTTTCACTTTTTTTATTTATCGGAACTTTTAGGCTTTTTACCAATGCTAGATTGTAGCAAGGCCCTAAGGGCCCTGGGCCCCCGAGTTAAAATTTTTTTTAATAGTTGCGCCTCCCCTGCATTTGATGCCCTAAGACCCAACCATAAACCAGCCCAAAAAAAACGGGTTGGTCTTACTTACCCCCGTTTTTATTTGGGAAAAGGTTTTTCCCGGGAAATTTTTTTCGAGGGAAAATCTATTTGTTTTGAGGGATAAACCCCCTAGACATATTTTTTAGGAATCCATTTTACGTCCCCGCCAATGTTTGTTTGGTGGGTTTGCTTCGGGTTTCAAATAAACACTACATTTAAAATTTTTTTGGAATTGTTTCCGCATTTTATTTTCCTGGCTCGTTACCCAAATAAACCCTTTTTTACAAATTTAACTCCCTTTTCCCCCTTTCCACCCCCCAGTTGGGAAGTCGCCAAGGAAAATGAGATTACCCGGGGGCCCGGGTGGGGAAAAAAAAGGTGGGGGAAGATTTGAAATTGGGTTAAAGGGGGGACAACAACAAAAACCCGCCTAAAAACCCAAAAAACCACATCCTACCCCCCCAACCTCGCCATCCCCAATGGAAATTGACCCTTTTATTAATTTGAACGCCCCAAAAAAAAACCGTTGATAAAAAGTCTTTTAAATCAATTTTCCCAACTTTTCTGTACCAGGCAATCTCAGCTTTCCACGAACTTAATTATAATTTACAATATTCCATCCGTACGCCGAAAAACAAAAACCAAAACTTATTTCACGACGAAGCACTAAAACTCATAGATGTTGACGAAATTTAGAACTGATCCTATTTCTTTTACCTATGGGACTCATTAATCAACCTGCCCCACAATTGACGAAAAAAAAGCTTTTCAGAGCATTTAATTCTATGATTATTAAACCTGTATGATAAAACCACGCACCATTAAAAGTCCGTCACCTCATCACTAAAACCACCTTCGCCATGGCTCAATGCTGAGGATAAGAAAAACCAAATGGCCAGGAGGGGACGCGGGCATTCCAACAAATTCACAAATCAAGCCACGACCCTGAGCATGAAAAAAGAGAATACCGGACACTTAAGAAACAAAAACTAATCAAATGATAAGGACAGCCAAAACGGCGTCCACACCTATACCTTTACTGGACCCCAAAATATGCCTATGAAAAAAAACATGGCAACACCTGTCCCATATGGGCATAGGCAAACAAAAGGAGGACGAGGCTCTTATCGAAAATTCCCCCCTCGACCAACCTTAACAATTATTTTTACTTTAATCCTCGCCCACCAAAACATTAACCCCGTTCCAAAAGATAAGCATGTTAAGAGCATAAAAGAACAATCTACTACACCAACGTAATGATCAATTTAATTTTCAAAAACACGTGACACCAAAAAATGGCAAATTAAACGCAATTTAAAACGAATAAAATCGAATGCTGAAGGGCGTAGATCTAATCCCCATAAAAACTGATTCAAAAACATGAAATCAATCTGTCTCCCATTTTAATCGAACCTATTACTTACCTCTTTAACTTTCCACTAACACATCACTCTTACCCTGACATCTGGAAACAGGCCACTGTTTTCGTTCGTCCTCTACCAAAAGAAACCAAAATCCCAGCACTTGTTCGTGTGGGACTACCGTCCAATCAGTATCCTACCATCTCTCTCTAAGGCGCTCGAGTATATTGTTCACACTCAAATAACTGATTTTCTAACAGAGAACTGTGGTGTTCCGGGTTTATCACAGAAGAGAAGAAGAATTAGCTCATGTTACTGCTAAATAGTAAAATATTTATGTTTTATTAAAAAAACCACAGGGGTTTAACCAAAACGTTTTTCCCTTCAGTTTGGGCAAAACGGAAAATTTTCCCCCAACGGGAAAAGTCCCCCGTACCCAGACGTGAAAACACCCCCACTAAATGGGGGGACCCCCTTTTTCCAAAAACAAGCAAAAGGCTCTGGGCTCCCCAGAGGGGGGAATTTAAAAAATAGAAAACATAAACCCTTTTTTTTCACCCCCCCCTTTAAATTTGAGAAAAAAACCCAAAATTTTAAAATTTTTTAAAATAAATTTTCCAATCCCCAACCCAAAGGCCAAATTTTCTTTAAAATTAAAAATAAAAAAATTTTTAAATAAGAAAAAATAAAAGGAATTCAAAGGGAAAATTTTTCACAAAAATTTACTACAAAAATACAAAAGATTTTTTTCCCCCAAAACCAATAAAAATTGGAAAAACTAAAAAACTATTATACCTAGAAAGCTTTAAACGCTTAACATAATTTTTCAGGAAAAACCCGGGGAGGTTTTTGGCGACCCCCCCCCCCCTAGGGGGGAAAAACTCCGTAAGGGATTTTTTTTGAAAACCAAACCTCACGTTTTGGCCCCCTTTGGGGGTTTTCCCCCCCCCCCTTGGGATCCACTGCCCCCCCGGGCCCTCTGAAAACGGGTTTTCCCTGAAAACCCGGGGGGGGGGCCCCCCGACCCCCCGGCTGCGTTTCCCCAACCCATGGGGGTTTTCCCCCGGTCCCCGGGGGGGAAAATTAAAACCTCAAACTGAAAAGGGCGGGCTGAAACCCCCTCTTTTTACCGTATTTTTGGGGGTAACCCCCCGCTGAATTTTTGTTTCGATGTGGCGGATTTTTCCGCCCCCGACCCACTCCCTGGGGTTACCCCTGAAATTTTTTGGGGACCCCCCCCACTGCCCTTTAAAATAACCCCCGGGTACCCCCAAACCCGTTCCCCCCTGATACCCCGATAGGTTACGGAAAGTAAAACCCCCCCTTTCCCCAAACCTTTCGAAAACCCCCCTTCCCCCGGTTCCCCCCATCCCCGGTGTGGGCCCCGAAAAAGGGGGAAAACTCCCAACCCAAAATCGGGGTTTGAAATTGCCCCATTAAAATTTTTTGTTTCCCCCCCGCCCCCAATCAGCAGTTGGGAAAAGGCCCCCCTTCCCCCGCCCAGGGGGGGGTTGTTTGGGGGTTTACCCCTTCCGAACCCATGAGCGGGAAATTTTTTGAAACATTTTTTTCCATGTTTTTCCACTGTGCAGGTTTTTTATTTTTTCCCCGCAAAAGGGGTTTTTTAACCCCCCCCCCCCCCCCCCCGGTTCCCCGTTCCGCCTCCCCCATTAGGGGCCCCGGGTTTTGGGGAAAAGGGCGCTTGAAAAAAACCTCCCTTTAAACTCCGTTAAAATTGGGGCGGGAAAGTCCCCAAAAATTGTTCAGACCCCGGAAACCCAATGGTCCAAATTATCACTCACCAGCCCCCCGGGGGGGGACCCCCCTAAAGAAAGAAAAACCCAAATACCCGAGCGGGTTTTGGTTTTTTGAAAAAAGCCCCCGCGGCGGGACTTTGGGAACCCCTTTTTCGTTCCCCCCCCCCTCGACCCTTTCAAACAAAAGCGCCCCGCCCCCTTAAAAATAAAGGAAATTTTTGTCGCAAAAGGGGGGCCAGCAAAACCCCCACGGGGCAAACCCGGTGACCCAAACAACGAAACCGGGTTTGGGAAGACCAGGGAAGGGACAGGACCCCTTTGGGGGGGCCCCCCGGGGCCTGTTTCCCCAAGCGCGGGCCCGGGGCCCAAAAAATTACCCAAAAATTTCCTCTTTTTCCCCCCCCCAGGGAAAAAGGCCACCAAAACTTTAAGCTTCTCGCCAGCAAAACCTTGGGGTTTTCCCAAAAATTCCCCCCTTAAATGAAACCCGGTGGAAGGATTTTTTTGCCAGTAAAAAATTTCCAAACGGGGCCCTTTTAATTGCGGGAAAACCAACAACACGACCCAACCCAAAAACAAAAATGCAGCCCAAAAGGGAAATCGTAGCCCCTTTTTTGCGCCCACCCAATCCAGAAAAACCGGTTTTGGAACCCTTTGGTCCGCCCGTTGGTTAAAGGTGGCGGTCCCCCGTGGGGAAATCCTTGCATAAGGAAAAAAGGGGGAGCCCCCCCTCAAGGTGGGCCGGATCCCTCCCCTTTTGTTAGGCGCGGGGAAAAAACACCACCCCCCCCCCCGGGCGTTAACAGAAAGAGGGGGGCCCTTTTCCCTTCGAGGTGTCCCCCGGGGCCCGGAAATTTTGGGTACCCCCTGGCGCGGATTTTGGGTTTTTTTGACGGGAAAAAAAGGGGGGAAAATTTAGCTTTTTTTTGGTTTTCCAGACCCCCCCCAAAAAAAGGGATGGGGGGGGGGGGTGTCAGGGGGGTCCAGTTTCCCCCCTTCCTTGAGAAAAGGAAAGCCCCCAGGGGGTAAAAAAAACCCTTTTTGGGAAAGAAAAAAACCGGGCCCCCGGGGGGGTTAAAAAAATTCCGTTTCCCCCCCCCCGCCCCCCCCCCTTTGTCTTACGTGGAAAAAACCCCACAACAAAAAGGTTTTTGGTTGTTTTTTTGTCCCGGGGTTTTTTTTATTTAAGGGGGTTTTTAAAATGACAAACCATACAAAAAATTGGGGGAAAAATTTTGGGTTTAACCCCGGGGAAAAGAAAATGGAAAACCCTTTTTCCCGATCTAGCGGGGGGAAAAAAGGGGTTTCCCCCCCTCGCCTTGGGGGCCCGGAAGAAGGGGTTTTCCAAAAGGGGGGAGAGGGGGGGGGCCCCCCCCCTTTTCCTCTTCCATGGGGGGGGGGGTTCCAGGAGTGCCCAAAACCTCCCCCCCAACTCCTACGGGGGGTGGGGAAAAAGGGGCATCCCCGGGGCCCTGGGAAAACCCCGAGGGGAAAGATGGGGGGTTTTTCCAAAGGGGCCAGCCCCTTTCCCCCCGGGAAGCCCCAGGGACCCCCTTGCAACCAATTTCATGAAAAATTCCTCAGGGCCCCTAAACCCCCCCTTTTTCCAAAAAATTTAGAGTCGTTTTTGCAAAAATTTTTATAAAAGGGGTTTTTGGGAAAATCTTTTTTTCCCGGGACTTTGTTTTTTTTTTGGAAAAAAAAAAACCCTATCTTTATTTTGGGTTTTAAAATAAAACCCAAAGGGGAAGGTTTTTTTAGTTTTTCCCCCATCCCCCTTTTTGTGGGGCCGGAAAAAGGGGGGGGGGGGGTTTTAAAAAAAACCCCCCCCTTTTCTTCCCCGGGGGAAACCACCTTAAAAAATCATTTAAAAGGGGTTTTTTTTTAATTCCTTTTGGGGCCAGATAAATGAAGAAATCCAAAATTTTTACTCCAGGGGAAAAACCCCCCAAACCCCTTTTTGGAAAAAAAACACAACTTTTTCCCCACCCCGTACCCCCCCCCCAAAAACCCTTGCCCCCCTCGCAAAACCCGGTTTTTCCAAAAAACCCTTGTTGAACTTCCCGGGCGCCCAAAGGGGGGTTTTCCCTTTTCCCCTTAGGGGGTTTTGCCCCCCCTTTAAAAATTTTAAAAAAACATAAAACCCCCAGGGTACACAACTACCCCGGGGGGGAAATTCCCCCCAAAAAAATTTATTTGGTCCCCCCCCGGGAAAAGTTTTCCGCTAAAAAAAAAAGGGCTTGGAGCCGAAGGAAAAGGCCCCGGGGGGGGCTTTGAGTCCCCCCCTCCATTTCCCCCCCGGGGAAAAAAAAAAACCCCCCCCGGGGTTGGGAGTTTGGGGGTTTTAAGGGGGTTAGGAAGTACTTGGGGGGGTTTTGGGGCCCCTTCATCTACAAGGATTTGTAGAAAAACCGTTTTTAAAGGGCCCCAAACCCCAAATTTTTGGGGAAAAAAAAAAAAAAACCTTTTTAACCACCCACTAAACCCTTTTTTGGCCCTAAACCCAAAGCTCATCAATTTTTTTTAAGGTAAAGTGGGGTTTTAAAACTCACCCCCGGGACAGGCCCAAATTTTTTGGGAACTGTTCCATTTTAAAAATTCGCCCCAAACCGGGATTTTGCCCCCCATCCTTCCTTTCAACGTTTGGTTACGGGAAAGGCCCCCCCGGGAAAAGCCCCCCCCCTTTCTCCAAATTTTGTTTTTTTCCCCCCGGTTTTCCATTTAAAATCCACCCTCCCCGGGACCTGCGAACGGTTTTTTGGTTCCTTACCCCATTTGGGCCCCCGGGAAAAAAGGGCAAAAGGTTTTCCAAAACACCTTTCCCCGTTTTGCTTTTTGGGCGGAAATTGGGGGGGGGGGGGGCTTTTTTCGGGCGGAGGGAATTTTCCCCCCCGGGCCGGGCTGGGCCCGGGGGGAAAAAATCCCCCCCCCCAAGGCCTGGAGAAAACCCCCCAACCCGGGGAATTTTTTTTAAAGGGTTTGGGGGGTTCCCCCCCCCCGGGAAAAAAAAAGGGGCCCCTGAAAACAAAAAAAGGCCTGAAAAAAAACTGTTTTTACCTTTTTCCCCATTGACGTTTTAACCCCCCCAAAGGGGAAAAAAAAAAAAAAACCTTTTGCCCCGCCCAAATTTTTTTAAGCCCCTGGCCCCGGGTTGTTTTTCCCCTTTAAACCCCCCGGTTTTTTAGGGTTTGGGGCCCTGGTTTAACCCTTTTTTTAGTTTGAAAAACCGGGCCCCTTTGAAAAACCCCCCTTTTTTAACCTTTTGGGGGGTCCCCTTTGCGACCCCCCTTTTTTTCCAAAAGAAAATTTCCCAGGGGGGTTCGGGTGGGGAAATTCTGGGTTTTTTAGGCCAAAAAAATTGACGCTGGTAAATATTTTTTAATTTTTTAAAAATTTTTTAAAATTAAAATAAAAAAAAATTTTTTATTTAGATTTCCCCCCCCCCACTCATTTTTTGGTTATATAACTTGATTTTCAGGGGGGGGGGGCCCCTTTTAAAATAAAAAGCGCCCAAACCCCAAACCCTGCAGGCCCCCGACGCAATCGACGGGGGTGAGCGAAAAACCCAAACCCAAAGGGAAAATTTTTATATTTTTTTTTTAATGGGAAAATGAAAAGAAAAATCATTTTTGGGCCCTCCCCCCCTGCCCCAGAATCTATTTCCCAGGGGGAAAGGAAAAAAGACATCCCCCAAACTAGCACTTCAACCTGAGGGCGGGGGCCGGGGGGGCCCCTTCTAGGGGGGGGTTTGGGGTGTGGCAAATTAAAAAAAAAGCCCCTCCCGCAAGTTTTTTTCCGGGGGCCAAAATCCCCTTTTTTTAAAATTTTTGGCCCCCCCCCGCCCCCTGGACCCAGGGGCCGGCCCCCGAAAGATTTTGCGCGGGCCGGGTTTTTCCCCCTTTCCCCCTTTTTGGATAAGAAACTAGCTTTTTTTGGGAGGGGGGCCCCCTTTCCCGGAAGAGGGGTTGAGGTTTTTAAAAATTAAACCTTCCCTTTAAAAACCCAATTTAAAGAAATTTTTTTTTTTTTCCCGGGGCCCCAAAAATTTTCGAGCAAATTTTCCCCCCCCTACACCCCTTGAAAGAAAGGGGCCCGGGTGTAGGAAACCGGAAAACGAGCGGGTTTTGTCGAAACCCTGTGCAGTCCCCCCCGCCATGAAATAAACCTTTGGCCCCCACGTAAACCCGGGGGTTTGTAGGGGGGAGAAAGACCCCCGGTAGGGAACCCGCGGGGCCCCGGGGGTAGCGGTGCAGGACAACTTGAGAACCGCCCTGCGAAGATGCCCCCCGCCCGCGTTAGATTGGGGCAGAAGCTGGGGACCACCCCCTTTTTTTTCCCCGGGCCCCTCCGATGCGAGGGCCCGGGGCCCAAAAAAAATTTAAGCGGGGGGTGCCCGAACCTGTTAGTTCCAAAAAAAGTTTTTTTCCCCCTGCACCCTAGTTTTTTTTTCATCCCAAAGTTTAAAATCCCGCGGGAAAGGGAAGTTTTTTTTTCCCCTTCCTAAAAAAGGTCCCCCCCCCGGATAGTTTTTTTTTGCAGCCCGGGGGGGCCCCCGCCGAAAAGCGCAGGTTTTTTCCCCTCCCATAATTTTTTGAAAACGGTTTCCCCGTTCGGCAAATTGGTTTTTCCCCGCGTTTGGGGAAAAAACCTTTTTCGACAAAACCCAAAAAATTTTTTGTTTTGGGGGTTTTGGGAAATTTGGGGTTATTTTTTAGTAAACCCCCACCCCTCGTCCCCCCCCCCCGGGGTTTTGGTTTTTGGGTTTTCCCCCCCGCTTGGGGGGATTTTTAGGTTTTACACACCCTTTCCCAAATTTCCTGCCTAAAAAAAACGAGAAGGGGTCCCCCAGGGGGTTTTTTAACCAAAAAAATAGAATCGCCCTTTCCCCCTTTTTTTTTCCCCAACGTGGGACCTTTTTTCCCCTTTTCCGAAAAAAAAAAAAAAAAACCAATTTTGTTCAAAAAAATTTACCTCCCACTCTTCCCCGGCCGGGTTTTCCCCCCAAAAACCCAAACCTTTTGGGGGTTACAGACCCCAATTAGGGCCCAAACCAAAAAAACGGGCCCCTTTTTGGGCCCCCCTGGATCGGGGCCCTTTTTTTAAAAAGATGGGCCCCCCTAGGGAAAAGCTAGGCCCCCCCTAGCAAAAATTGGGAAAGGGGAAAAAGGGGAAAAAGGCCCCCCCTGGGTTTAAGAAAGGCCCTTTCTTTACAGCCGTCCCCAAAGGGGAAAAGGGGCCCAGAGCATGGCCAAAGGGCCCCCCCCCCCCTTTAAAAGCGGGAATTTTTTTTAGGGGCCCGAAAAAGCCGTTTAGGGCCCCAGGCCCCTTAATTTTACCGCTTGGTTTTTTAAGGCCCCCCTAGGGAGCCCCGGGTTACCCCTTGGAAAAAGCGCTTTTTTTTAGGCGAAAAGCAAAGGTTTGGGCCCCTTTAACCCTTAACCCTTTGGGCCCCCTGGGGCCTTAGCCCCTTTTGTGGGGCCCTAAAACCCCCCGGGGGAACAAAAAAAAAGCCCCCCCCTACCCCCCATTTTTTTTTTCATTTACCCCAAAATCCCTTTTAAAAAAAAAAAAAAAAAAAAAATACCCCCGTCCCCCCCCATTTTGTGGGGGGTGGGGGTTTTTTTTAAAATCAAAAGAAGAAGAAAAATTTAAAAAGGCTCCATGTTCGGGCAAAATTTAGTAAAAATTTTTTATGTTTTTTTTTAAGAAAAAAAACCAAAAAGGGTTTTTTTTCCCAAAAACGTTTTCCCTTCAGCTTAGCACACGGAAAAGTCCCCAAACGGGAAAAGTTGGCCCCGTAGAAAACCGTGTAAAACCGCCCCACCTAAATTTTGGAAACACATTTTTTTAAAATAAAAAACCCCCTTAAGGGGTTTTGGGGGGGTTTTTACCAGGGGGGGAGTTTTTTAAATAGGGGGAAACATGCCAAGAAAAAAAAATAACTAAGACCATAAAACCCAACCCGGGGATTCCTTTTCCCCAACCCCATAGAAATTTTTCCCACAGCCCCCCTTTTTTAAAAAGGAAAATTTGGCCCGTTTAAAACCAAAAAAAAAAAGGGACACCCCCAACCCAATTACCCCTTCGGATTTTTTAATTTTGAAATTTTAAAGGCAAAGCATTTGCCCCTCATTTTTGATTTTTTGATAAAAACTAATGAAAAAATTTTGAATCTAAAAAAATTTTTTTTTCCCCCCCCCAAACCCCCCCCCCTTTTTTTTGATTTTTTTTCCTTTAACCCCCCCCGTGGGTTCAAGTGGAAGAAAAAAGAAAATGTATAGTATCGGGTAATAAAAAATCTGAATGTGCCACTTAAGAATGGGGTGCCTCAAGGCAGTGTACTAGGGCCATTATTATTCTTCACTCTTTATAAACATTCGAATCGCTCAAATATTGTATCACATCTTTTGCCGACACCTTCAAATTATCTTCATCCTCCCTTCTCCAATTAACAAGCAATTAAAATGATAACGAGGATTGCAATCTTACATGCTTGGCGACCAAAAAAATTGTTGAACTATAAATCCATAAAATCTCCAATCTATGATTCTAGGTTATCACAAACTGCTAGCAAAAATAGACCGAAACAAAAATAAAACCCCGTTACCTTAAACGGCAGACTATACCTTTTCAGCGTCATTTTAGAAACTTGGTCTTTTATGAAAAGATGATTGGGGACCTGGACCGAAATATCAAACCGTGTTTCAGAAACCTAGCATCTTTACACATCTTTAAACCGTTTAAAAAACTTCCTCCCAACAAAATTAAAAACAATGCTCGTACAAAGCCTCGTCATGCCTCATTTTGATTATTGCGACGTTGTGTACATGACCTACTGAAGACCTCTCTAATTCGTTTTTCAGAGAGCTCAAATGCTGTGTTCGTTTCATCTTGTAAAAAAAAAATTATATATATTATTCCGGATTCAAAAATCTTGCGTGGATTCGTCTAAATGACCGAAAATCTACACTCGATTTCCCTTGTTATCGTCTGTCTCAACATAAACCCACCTTCGTACCTAGCATCTAATTTAAACCTTTTTCTCAAACATACCTTCAAACTAGATCTAGACTAGGTCTCAGTTAACATTTCCAACCCATAGAACCAATCTTCTTGCCCACTCTTTTAAAATAAACGCTATTCGAAGTCTGGAATACTCTCCCAACGAGATCAGGGATTTTTACGGAATTAGTTACGACACTTTAAAAGCAAAAAGTAATCAACATTACTTGAGTAATTATAATTAATTAATAGCTATAAAACATCACCCGCTCAGCCTTTGTTAAATTAATGATTGAGTTAATGCATACCACAACTGTTGTTTTGCTCCCGTTTCCCCGGGAAACGCTCTCTAACTTGCAAAACTATTTGGTTGCTAACGACAGGGTAGTAGTTTGATGTCAAACCCGATGTCCGGGTTTCTGATAAAATGAGGGTTAAGACAGACTAGTTGCTAAACAGTGTGCATGTTAAATTTAGTATTTAATCCAGGTAGAACACCTCTCCCTGGGATAACTAACTTTGGGCGACGGGGGGTAAATTAATACATTCGACATCTGAAAAGAAGGTAGGAAGGTATTTATATAACAGTTGCATAGGCCTAGACCACCCGGAATTTGTTCAATCATGTCCGGTGAAAACGGCGTTGCAGCCTTTCGACTGCTCAGGGGGACCAGACAACATTTGGGACAACGCTGGACGCGTTGGCTTAGGGGATTTGAATATTATGCAGAAAGTGCTAATATTACAAACCCTCAAAGAAAGAAGGCAACGTTTGTTGTGGATTTGCTTCGGGTTCTTTAAATAAACACTGCATTATATGTTTGGATTTTTCCGTCATTTTATTCCTTCCCTCGTAGCCATCATCCTACAATACTACTTCCTGTCCATCCAGTTGGGAAGTTGGCAGGCATGAGTTTAGCAAGGCGGTGGATAATGGTGGGAGATTGAAGGGTAAAGTGGACACAACTTTCCTCCCTTCTTTGATTAAAAAGATATTAAGATGGATTAATAATTTTGTAAGAAGGTTTTTAAGTGAAAGAAAAGCTTGAAGTATTAAAGATAATGATGATGATAATGAGATGATAATGAGATAATGACTTTTGTAATATAATTATTCATTTGACAAAATCAAGGAGGGTGGAAAGGTTCTTCTTTTTCCTCCTGGGGTTGCGTCGTCTGTTTTGGGACCGTTTCTACCATTGGTTCCCTCAGCGAGATTCTTCTTCTGCTACCGGTACGTCTATGTCGTGCACTTCTGCATTGTCAGCTACCCTGCCTGGAGGCTCAGCAGTGGGAATAACGTTGATGCCCATCAGACGGTAGGTTTTGTGGAACATACCACACAGGATTGGGAGAAGCAGCGGGTGACGACATCATCTTCCGTCGGATTCTACTTCCAGCATGATTTTGTTTGGCGTCGGACTGTAGTCGCTTGGCGCGTTGAATCGCTTGAAAAAGGGAAAGGCGTCTCTTCTGACTTGTTGTTTTCCTCTTTGTGCGACTATCCGGGCCCCTTGGACTTCAGTTATTGTCAGGGGTTCGGGGTTGTAAGAGGGCGCCCAGTTTGTTTTGCTTCTGTTTTTTTGCAGATAACTGTATCTCCTCTCTCGAAATGATGTTCTTTGACGTGTCGTTTCTTGCGGCATACAATTTGGATTTAGCTTTTTTGCTTCATCTCTTTGTCTCACTTCGCAATTTTTTGTACCGCTCGTCTTAAAAACTTGGTAACGTTGTGTTCATGTTTCTTCCAATAAGAAGTTCGAACGGGGTCTTGTTGGTAGTAGAGTGAGGAGTAGCACGATAGTTCATCAGATTTTTGTTGATTTCTGT
Source organism: Sweltsa coloradensis (assembly GCA_024449915.1). Taxonomy (NCBI): domain Eukaryota; kingdom Metazoa; phylum Arthropoda; class Insecta; order Plecoptera; family Chloroperlidae; genus Sweltsa; species Sweltsa coloradensis. The sequence continues at coordinate 11,757 of JAMZAV010007242.1, read as the reverse complement.
TTGGGAAACATCCTTTTCTCTAGGTAAGCTGCTTGTACTGTTTTCTAAGAGACCCTCCCTGCACGTTCTGCCATTCCGTTGGCTTCAGGCCATAGCGGTTTTACTCGATGATGCTTTATCTTGAGGTCGGCAAGAAAATTGGTGAAATTCATAGCCGTTTTGAACGGAGGGGGCCATTATCAGTTTAATTTGAAGTGGCAGACCGCCGAACTTGACAGAAGAGTTTGTCCAGAATAGGAATCAGCTGTTTCGAGCTGGTTGAAGAGACACGCTCGACAAAAGGGGGATCTCGAGTATTCGTCTGTGATAACAGCCAGGTACATACTTACCGTTCGGGTATGGTCCACCCGAAGTTCAATTCCCAAGATTTTTCCCACGGGTTGTCTGGTAACTTTTTTGGTTGTATTGGACCTCTAGAAAACTTTTTTTTGGTGATCAATTGACAAGGTACGCAGTGTTTAACAGCTTGGTCGACTTTTGCGTCTATTTTTGGGAACCAAACCTTTTCTCTGAGCAGCTGTTTGGTTTCACGATCCCGCGGGACCTTGGTGGGCAAGTTCGATGCTTGGTCTTAGGGAAGTAGGTAATACAATTTTGGTTTCCTCGAAGAATGATTTTGTTTCCGACAGTAAGCTCGTTTTTAGATGGCGATATGGCTCCATTTCCTTTTGGCCTCCCAGAGACGAGATTTTTCTGGTTGGGTTTGAAGTGCAGTGGCGAGGAGTTTGCAGTATTACATCCTTCTCAGTTTCAGTAGCAACTTCTCCAAACTGACATAGCTTTTGGGCAAGATGTTTGTGTCAAGAATTTCACATACTCATCTGGAACGCTTTCTGTTCTGGATCCCGTTTTCTGGAAATGGCAAGGGGTGCCTTGACAGGGTAATCAGAGGGGTTGAGTTTTCCAATTGATGAACTTTTTTTGAAAGTTGTATGCCTGACACGGAGGAGTAACCGTTCTATGCTTGCGGATGGGTTTGACTTAGGATTATTCAAGAGAGATACTAGCGGTTGCGAGTCGGTGTGCAGAGTAAACTTGGTTCCTGATAGTAGAGACGAAAGTGTTCCACTGCCCATACAGCGGCCAATGTTTCTTTTTCAATGTGGAATAACGTTCTTCAATTTTTGTAAGGGCACGGCTAGCATATGCTACGACGCCCTGGTTCACCTTGTTCTTCGCATTGTGAAAGGATAGCCCCCAGTCCGTTTGGTCCTGCGTCAACATGGATATGAACTTCCTTGTTTATGTCATAGTACGCTAATGCTTTGGTGGATGCAAGCATTTGTTTAAGGTTGTCAAACGCGACTTGGTGTTTGTTTCCCATAACCATTCACGTGCATGTTCAGTTAGCTCGCGTAACGGTTTTGTTTTCTCTGCTAGATCGGGCACGAACTGCCACAGTGGGTTGATCATCCCTAGCAGACTTCGAACCTCTGTTGGGTTTTGTGGGTTCTCAAGAGTGAGAAAAGCTAATATCTTTGAGGGGTCAACTTGTAGTCCTTTGGCTGAGAAGATATGGCCAAAGAAGATCAGTTCTGTCTGTGCAAACTGGCATTTTTTTTTGTTCAGAGTTAAACCGACTTTTTGACAGCGGGTAACACTTGTGTCAAGAGCTACGTCATGTTCGTCTTTAGTTTTTCCATAGACCAAGATGTCATCGCTGACGTTCATGACATTGTCAATGTTTGCGAATGTCTGTCTGATTCATCCTGGAACGTTTCGGCTGCCGAATTGATCCCGAAGTTTAGACGCTTGTAACGTCTGAGTCCGACATGGGTTGAGAATGTAGTTATTGATCGAGATTCGGGATTTAGCTCTAAACTGATGGTATCCATCATTTAGGTCAAGTTTTGAGAAGTAAGCGGCTCCATTTAATGAAGAAATCAGGTCTTCAATAGTGGGCGTCACATGTCTTACCCTTTTTGATGGCTTGGTTCGGTAGACGCATGTCTACGCACAGTCGGACGGCTCCCGGGTTGTGTGGTTTGGGTACAATTACCACCGGTGAAACCCAAGGTGTAGGACCGTCAACTGTCTCGATGATATCTGCCTCTTCGAGTCTCTTGATTTCCGCTTCAAACCAGTTTCCGAACATGGAATGGAAACTGACGATGTTTCTGTGCTACGGAGGGACTGTAGGGTAAAGTGTAGCTGAATTTGAGAATTTTTCAGTTTACCTATTCCGGGGAACAACTCAGGGAACTGCTTGGCATAGGTTTCAACAAGATTAGGCTTAATCTTTTCCTATTGCACATGTGAAAGTTATTAACCCTAGGGCTATAGGTCTTGGCAGCTTAGAAGGGCTTCAGTCTTCCCCACGCACCACGTATACGTAGTTTGTACCTCCGTTGAATGATAAAACGAGTGCGGCATTAAAATTACCTATTACTTCCAGCTGGTATTGCTGCCATAAGAAAGATTCTCGTTGTTGGTCTTTTGGAGAGTCACGGGTGATTGAAGTTGGCAAAGAATCGATCAGAAATTATATTTAAACCGTGGTACCAGTGTCAACCATGAACATGACTGGTGTGTTATTTACCGTAACGTTGTTTTTGATACATTTGTTGTTTTTTCATTGCTGAGAGAGGAAAGGTGGATTCATCTGAACCTGAGTTTTCTTTGTTACAAGTGGTAGCCCTGGTTTGTTCAGCAACAGACTGGCAAACAGATGCGAAGTGATTGGCTTTCTTGCATTTGTTGCATGACTTCCCGCGAGCTGGACATGAAGATTGTCCTTTTGTTTTGTGGCCACGGTAAACCACAGTTGAAACATGTTCTCTCCGGGCTGTCTTGAGGCAGGTTACTTGCCTGGCTTGTTTTGCTTAGGCTTAGGTTTAGGCCTATCAAAAGATTTTTGTAAAAATTTTATTTTGTGACCCTGCCTTGTTATGATAGCTGTTTTTAGGCCTACTGTCTGTATGATTATTGTTGCCTTGTGGCTTTGAAAATGGCTCTCACCTGTTGGGCTGCTGCTTAAAGTGACCTGCTCCTCCAGGAACGTAGCCCTCTGCTCAGTCATTTCCTGTAGACGTCCTTCAGCCAGGAGATTTTCTGGCTTGCGTCGGCGTGGACGTAATGCATAACTGCGTAGACGTGGAGTCCAGTGTAAAATTATTTGACTTTGATTTCTCGGCCTACGTCTTGGAAGTTGCAGGTTGCCGCTAGTTTCAGAAGGGTTGAGTAAAATTTGGTCATGGATTCTCCTTCTGATGGACGGGCTTGTCTGAATTGATAAAGCTCTATCTCTACGTTAGTTTGTGGAGAGAATTTTATGCTAAGTTTGCGTAGCTACCTCATAGACGTCTGGCGGTTTTCTGCTCCAACATCCACTACGATTGTAGGCTCTGGCAATGTGTTGAAAATATCATGTACCTCTTCTCCTGCGCATGTTAGTAGGAGGGCTTTCTTTCTAGTAGGTGCGGTAATGTCTAAAGTTTCAAGTACGTGTCAAAACGCGAGACCCACTTGTTCCAGAGTACCAACTTTGGGTTGGCTGCCATCCTTGAAACGGCGTGCAAGTTAGGCCTGGCATTGCCATGTTAAAAATTTTTTGTATTTCACTTTTTATTTATCGACTTAGGCTTACCAATGCTAGATGTAGCAAGGCCTAGGCCTAGGTCGGGGTAAATTTGTTAATAGTTGCGTCTCCCAGTGATGACTTAAGACCAACCATAACCTAGCCAAAAACGTGGTCTTACTTACCCCCGTTTTTTTGAGAAGCTCAGGATATTTCGACGGATCTATTTGTTTGAGGATACTCTAGACTATTTTAGAATCCCATTTACGTCGCCAATGTTGTGGATTGTTTCGGGTTCGTAATAAACACTACATTATATGTTTGGATATTCCGTCAATTTTATTCCTTGCTCGTAGCCATCATCCTACAATACTATTTCCTCTCCTTTCCAGTGGGAAGTCGGCAGGCATGAGATTAGCAAGGCGGTGGATAAAGGTGGGAGATTTGAATGGGTAAAGTGGACAAAAACAACCGCTAGAACCAACCCATCATACCTCCACCTCGCATACATGGTTGACCTATAATGACGTCAAACCGTGATAAAGTCTTAAATCACGGTCAATTTCTTTTCCCCAGGCATATCAGTCACGACTTATTATATTTACAATATTCCATCCTTTACGCCGAAACAAAAACCAAAACTTATTTCACGACGAGCACTAAAACTCATAGATGTTGACGAATTTAGAACTGATCCTATTTCTTTACCTATGGGACTCATTAATCAACCTGCCCACAATTGACGAAAAGTTTTTCAGCATTTAATTCTATGATTATTAACCTGTATGATAAACACGCACCATTAAAAGTGGGTCAGTCACTAAACCACCTTCGCCATGGCTCAATGCTGAGATAAGAAACCAAATGGTCAGGAGGGACGCGGCATTCAACAAATTCAAATCAAGCCACGACCCTGAGCATGAAAAAGAATACCGACACTTAAGAAACAAAATAATCAAATGATAAGGACAGCAAAACGGCGTCACAAACCCATACCTTACCCGACCCAAATATGCCTATGAAAAAAACATGGCAACACCTGTCCCATATGGGCCCTAGGCAAACAAAAGGAGGACGAGGCTCTTATCGAAATTCCCCTGACAACCTTAACAATTATTTTACTACTCCGCCCAAAACATTAAACCCCGTTTCCCAAAAAATAAGCATGTTAAGAGCATAAAAGAACAATCTACTACACCAAACGTATGAATCAATTTAATTTCAAACACGTGACACCAAAAATGGCAATTAACGCAATTAAACGAATAAAATCGAATGCTGAAGGCGTAGATCTAATCCCCCTAAAACTGATTCAAACATGATCAATCTGTCTCCAATTTTAATCGAACCTATACTTACCTCTTTAACTTCTCACTAACACATCACTCTTTACCTGACATCTGAAACAGGCACTTGTTCGTCCTCTACCAAAGAAAACCAAATCCCAGCACCCGTTCGTGACTACCGTCCAATCAGTATCCTACCAAACTCTCTCTAAGGGGCTCGAGTATATTGTTCACACTCAAATAATGATTTCTAACAGAGAACTGTGGTGTCCGGGTTATCACAGAAGAAGAAGAATTAGCTCATGTTACTGCTAAATAGTAAATATTATGTTTATTAGAAAAACCACATGGGTTTCCAAACGATTCCCTTCAAACTTAGCACACAGGAAGTCGCCACAGGAAGTGCCCGTAGCAGACGTGTACACCGCCACCTAAATGTGGACACAGTTATACAAGCTAAGCTCTTTGGGGACCAGAGCGGGGGGTTTAAATAGAGAACATGACAAATCTTCACCCTTGAATTTAGAATATACTAAATTGAAGTTTAAATGAATCCATGCCAATCCAACTAATTCATAAAATGAATAAGAAGTTAAATAAGATAAACTACAGAATTCTAAGATAATTCACACAATTACTACAGAATACTAAGATAATTTACACAATATAAATGGAAACTAATAACTATCATACCTAGTAGCATTAACGCTTAACATAATCGTTCAGGTAAGCTGGAGGCTTGCGAGTCCTAGCGGAAAATCGTAAGGGATTCTGTAAAAACCTCACGATTGGGGCCCGGTTTGGTGTCTCTTGATCCACTGCGCCAGGCTCTGCAACGGGCTCTGCAACCCGGGCTCCGACTCGGCTGCGCTTCAACATGAGGTGCCGGTGCCGGTGGTATTACCTCTACTGCAGCTGCTGTAGCCTCGGTTTCCGATAGTTGGGTAACGCCGCTGAAGTTTCTCGATGTGGCGGACTTCCGTCGACCCACTGCTGGGGGTTACCCTGTAGTTTTGAGGACCCGCCCCTGACTCAATAACTCCGGGTAGCCAGCGTTCTCCTGATACGCGATAGCTACGGTAGTACACCGCAATCTCCCACTTCGAAAGCCCTTCCGGTCACCATCTCGGTCGTAGGCCGACAAGGAACTGCAACCCAATCTGGATTGTAACTTGGGCCAGTAGGTTCTGTCCTCCGACCCATCAGCAGTTCGGAAGGGCGCCTACCCGTCACGGTGCTGGGGGTAGCTCGAAGCATGAGCAGAATGTTGCACAGTTCAGCTTCCACTGTGCAGGCTTTATCTTTCCCCAAGAGAGATTTAAAACCCTCTGCACGGTCCGTTCCGCCTGCCCCTTAGAGGCTGGATGGTACGGCGCTGAGGAAAACCTGCTTCCACTCCGTTAGATGTGCAGAAGTGCCAAAAATTTTTCAGAGCGGAAGCATGGTCCTTATCACTCACCAGCTCGTCGGGGATCCCATGAGTAGAGAACCATACCCGCAGCTGGTTGATTGTAGTCGCGGCAGACATTGACCCGTTCGTCTCGGCGACCCGACCCATTTCGACGAAGCGTCGACTAAGATCAGGAATGTGTGCCTCGCAGAAGGGGCCAGCAAAATCCACGTGCAAACGTGACCAAACAAGTACCGGTGGAGACCAGGGAATGACAGGAGCCTTGGGGGGGTCTGGCCTAGCTTCAGCGCAGGCTGGGCAAGAATTCACCAAATTCTCTATGTCCCCATTCATGGAAGGCCACCAGACGTAGCTTCTCGCCAGCGACTTGGTCTTCACAACCCTGAGTACCCGGTGAAGGAGTTGCAGTACATCCGGTCGTAGACTTTCTGGAACAACAACACGATCACCAAACAGGATGCAGCCATTACGTTTTCGATAGTCGGTTGCGCCCAGCATCCAGATACCGCTGGACTTCTGGATCCGCGTTTTAGGTGCGTCCGTGAAGCAATGCATTATGCACTAGGGGTCAGTGCAGGATCCTCCTTTGTAGCGCGTTGAATACTCTCTGCAGTCAACGGAAGAGGTAGGAGGAGCTTCGTCGAAGAGTAGAATCCGGCCGGATCTGGGTACTCCTCGGCTTTCGATTTGCTGTGCCGGAAAACGACTGAGAAAATCAGCATTTGCGTTCAGATTCCCCGCACGATGTGTTTAGTGGTAGTCCATACTGACTGAGAAGCAAGCACCAGCGTAACATCCTGGGAGACACCTGGTCCGGTATCGGGTCTGTTTTCTCTGAAAATCCCACACAAAGGTTTGTGTCAGTTAGTAGGGTAAAATGACGACCATACAAATACTTGTGGAATTTGTTACGCCGAAGATGATGGCTAGCCCTTCCCGATCTAGTGGGAGTAGTTCCTCTCGCTTGCCTGGAGAGTTCTAGACGCGTACGAGATAGGGCTTCTCTCCATCGTTCAGGAGTGACAGAACTGCCCCAACTCCTACGGGGATGCATCGCAGGCTAGGATCAGAGGAAGAGTGGGGTCGTTAGTGCGCCAGCACCTTCCCGGAAGTCATGACATCTTTCACATATTTCATGCAATCCTCATGCTCCTGTTCCCACTTCCATTTTGATTCTTTGTGCAGGATTTTATAGATGGGTTTGTATCTTTTCGACTTGTTTTTGAAGAACCTATCGTAGTAGTTGATGAAGCCAAGGAAGGTTTTTAGCTCATCCTTGTTTGCTGGAGAAGGGGTGGCTAACAGCTCTCGCACCTTAGAATTAGTAGGTTTAATTCCTTCGCCAGATATGAAGTATCCTACATACTCCAGAGACTTAACATTGAAGACACACTTGTCCAGCCCTAGCCGCAAACTTGCTCTCGCGAATCGTTCCAGAACTTGTGAACTCGGCGCCCCAGCTCCTGTTCATTAGGTGCCGTAACTAAAACATCATCCAGGTACACAACTACCCTGGGATGCCAAAAAGTAGTGTCTCGGAGATTCGCTGAAAAAAAAGGCTGGAGCCGAAGACAGGCCGGGGCTGAGTGCCTCATGCGGAATAACCTCGGTGAGTGTAAGGGTTAGGATACTGGAGGTGTCTTATCACAAGGATTTGTAGAAAACGCCTGAGACAATCAAATTTGGCAAAAACTTTACCACCACTCAACTTGCCCCAACAGCTCATCAATGTAGGTAGTGGGTAAACCTCACGCTGACAGGCAGGATTTACTGTTCCACTAAAATCGCCGCATATCCGGATTGACCCATCCTTCTTTTCAACGTTTACGGGAGGCGTAGCCCACTCCGAGTGTGTAACCGGTTCCAGTATGCCAGCTGCGACCATGCTGTCGAGTTCCTTACTCACTCGATCCTGAAGAGCAAAAGGTACAGCTCTTGCTTTGCGGAAACACTGGCGTTGCTTCGGGTTTCAGAGTATTCGTGCGGGCGGACCGGGGTATCCTTTCCCCAAACCTGGAGCAAACACCCGACTGTAAGTTTTCAAGTTTTCAGGAAGGCCTGCAACAGAAGCTGAAAAAAACGTGTACTCCATTTACGCTAATCCCCAAAGCGGAAAACCATGTCCGTCCCAATAGCGCTGGACCGGGCTGTTCCAAACCGCGATGGGTAGCTTGGCCTGGTTTCCGTTTAGTTTAATTACAGGCTGTAAACATCCCTTTAACCTTGAGGTCCTCTTTCGACCACGTTTTCAAAAGCAATTCAGAAATCGTGAGATTCCGGTAAACGAAATGACGTGGTAAAATGTCTACCCAATTAAATAAATAAATAAATTTTTTTTAGGGGTTACCCACTCAGTTATATAACTGATTTTCAGTGGGGGACTTTAAATCAAAGCGACCAAGCCAACCCTGCAGGCCCCGGCGCAATCGACGAGTGAGCGATAACCAACCAAAGATCGATATTTTTAATAGGAAATGTAGCAATCAGTTGCCTGCCCTGCCCCAGTATTACTTCCATGGGGAGCAAGACATCCCCAACTAGCACTTCAACCATGAGGGCTGGCGGGGCTCTAGGTGATGGGGTGTGGCATAGAAAAAGCCCTGCCGAGTTGTACGGCAGATCCTCTTGTTGATCTTGGGTCTCCCCGCCACCCGCATGGCGCGCGTAGACTTTCGCTGCTGTTTTCCCCCATTCCCTTGTGATAAGAACTAGCTTTGGAGGAGCTCCATGCGCAGATGGAGTTGCATTACCTTTCTTTCCACCATTAGCAGCTTTTTCTTCGGCATACCCCTCGAGCGATATGCCCTACACCCTTGCAGAAGGGCAAGTGTAGGAACGGAAACGAGCAGGTGTCTAATGTGCATGTCGCCGCATGCATGACATGCACCACGTACCTGAGGTGTATGAGTAGACTCCGTACGAAACCGCTGCGATGTAGCGTGCAGACGATGAGAACCGGGCTGCGAAGATGCCGACTGCGTAGATTGCTGCAGAGCTGCGACATCCCCTTTCGCCGCCTCCGATGGCGACGGCCTGGGCTAACAGTAGCGAAGGTGACTGAACCTGTAGTATCCGAAAAGATTTTCTCCTGCAGCCTAGTATTTTCATCCCTAGAATGATCCGCTGGAGGAGTTTTCCTCACGTCCGGATAGTTGCAGCACTGCGCCAGGCACAGCGCCAGGTTTGCTACATAATCTTTGAACGGTTCGTTCGGCAACTGGTTGCGCGTTTCGAAAACCTTTTGACACAACCAACATTTTGCTTTGGGTTGAAATGCGTTATTTAGTAACCCCACAGCCTCGTCGTAGGTGATCTCCGCTGTGGACTTAGGCTTTCACAGCTTCCCAATCTGCCTATAAACGAGAGGTCCAGTGTTACAGAATAGAATCGCCTCCCGCTTACTTCCCACGATGCCATTTGCCCCGAAGAAAAAACCAAGTTGTTCGGAAAATATCTCCCACTCTTCCGCGGTTTCCGAAACCAAACTGTGGTTTCAGAGCCAATTATGCCAACCAGCACTGGCCCTTGCTCTTTGGGTCAGGCATGCCTTAAGACTAGGCCTAGGTTAGCTAGGCCCTAGCAGAATTTAAGAGAAAGGCTAGGCCTAGGTAGTAGGCCTTCGATACAGCGTCAGAGCAGACGCACAGGCTAGGCCCTAGCCGACTTGTTAGCGTCGTAGAGCAGACGTTAGGCTACCTACCCTAGGCCTGGGCTAGACCCTTGTGGGGCCTACAACCCTGAACAAAAAACAGTCCTACCTCCATGTTTTTCAGTAGCAGGCTCGAAAAAAACATACTCGTCGCCATTTGTGGTGTCCGGGTTATCACAGAAGAAGAAGAATTAGCTCATGTTACTGCTAAATAGTAAATATTATGTTTATTAGAAAAACACATGGTTACCAAACGATTTCCCCTTTAGCTTAGCACACAGGAAGTCGCCACAGGAAGTGCCCCGTTTGCAGACGTGTACACCGCCACCTAAATTGGACACAGTTCATACAAGCTAAGCTCTGGGTACCAGAGCGGGAGTTTAAATAGAGAACATGACAAGAACAATATACTAGACCAGTACCAATCAGGATTCCGTTCCAATCATAGTACGTGCACAGCGCTTATCAAAGTAACTGACGATATACGAACAAAAATGGGCAGTCGACAACTTACACTTCTGACTTTACTTTACTTTAGCAAAGCATTTGACTCAGTTGACTTTGATATACAATGACTAAACTTGAATCTATAAACTTTCCCGCCCAACCCTTCAGTGGATGCATTCTTACCTCAGTGGAAGACAGCAATGTATGTATCGGGTAATAATAAATCTGAATGGATGCCACTTAAGAATGGGGTTTCCTCAAGGCAGTGTACTAGGCCATTATTATTCTCACTCTTTATTAATGACATATCGAAATCGCTCAAATATTTTTATCACCATCTTTATGCCGACGACCTTTCAAATTTATCTTCATTCCTCCCTCTCGCAATTAACCAAGCAATTAAAATGATGAACGAGGATTTGCAATCTTTACATGCTTGGGCGACCAAAAAATTTTTTGACTATAAATCCCATAAAATCTCCAATCTATGATTCTAGGTTATCAAAAAACTGCTAGCAAAAATAGACCGCACAAAAATCAACCCGTTACCTTAAACGGGACGACTATACCTTTTCAGCGTCATTTTAGAAACTTGGGACTCTTTATGACAGATGATATGACCTGGACCGAACATATCAAACACGTGTGTCAGAAAACCTACGCATCTTTACACATCTTTAAACCGTTTTAAAAAAATTTCCCCCCAAAAAAATTAAAAACAATGCTCGTACAAAGCCTCGTCATGCCTCATTGGGTTATTGCGACGTTGTGTACAATGACCTTTCTGAAGACCTCTCTATTCGTCTTCAGAGAGCTCAAAATGCCTGTGTTCGTTTTATCTTGGTATAAAAAAATATGATCATATTATTCCTGGATTCAAAAAACTTGCGTGGGTTCGTCTAAATGACCGTGAAATCTACAAATCGATTTCCCTTTTCATCGTCTGCTCTCAACATCAACACTTGTACCTAGCATCTAATTTTCAATACCTATTCTCAAACCATCCTTCAACACTAGATCTAGACTAGGTACTCAGTTAACATTTTCCCAACCCCTAGAACCAATCTTCTTGACCACATCTTTTACAATAAACGCTATTCGATTCTGGAATACTCTCCCAACGAGCATCAGGGGTGTTTACGGAATTAGTTACGACACTTTCAAGCATAAAAATACATCAACATTACTTGAGTAATTATAATTAATAATAGCTATAAACATCAGCCGCTACAGCCTTTGTTAAATAATGATTTAGTAATGCATACCACAAAATGTTGTCCCTGATGAAAATTCTTGTCAACTTTACTTGTTAAATTAGACTAAATTGGACAAGAATGTCAGTAAAAAAGAAAAAGACAAGATCAGACTCATTATGACCCATGTTTAAAAAGACAAGAACAAGCCATTCTAAGTAAGAATAGACAGACTAGATACAAAAATCCTACTA
>JAMZAV010007241.1:0-48380 GCA_024449915.1 Sweltsa coloradensis | reverse complement strand
AACACTGGATCGAGTACCCGTTCTGACTATTAAAATTATTGGTGTGATGATACTAGAATTTTGCTGGTTGCTACGGGTATTCATGGGGTTAATGTCATCCTGGTCTTCATCCATGTCGGAATCTTCAGAGTGATGTGCGATATGCGTATAGTCTGTTTCGTCGGCAAGGAGCGAGAAGCGGTTCGACAGAGGGATACTGTTTAGTGACTGTGAGGTCACAGTGCGGGAAGTTGAAGGTTGACTATTGAGAGAGTTGATGTTTGTTTTGATTCGAGTGTGGGACTGCACACGATTTCTTGACGCTTCAGGTTTTAGCCGTTTGGCAGCGGAGGCATTGGTGGTTAAAATGCCATAGTGTTCATGGAGATCTGTCTTGTTTTCTTTGATTGCTGAACTGGGCTGCTACGTTTTGCGGTAACATACCAGTTGCCTGAGTGGAAGTTGAGGGGGGTCGGTCGGAAGCCATGACTGACGAATCCTGCAAGCTGCGATCGGTTCTTATCATACCTCTAGCACTCGTCTAGTTGGCGACGTGCCAGAGGACAAAGTCCAAATTCGAAATTCGACTCGTAGTTGCAACAGCACTGAGTTGGCCAGACAATGATGGAAAGCAACAGCTGCTTTTAATAAACTATGAATACTTTTAGTTAATATTAAACTTAAAGTAGTTATTGACTATGTAATATCAAAATAAGAACAGTCGCTATGCGGCTGTCTATAAGCATTTGATAATAATACTCTGCAAGTGGATTGATATCCAAACTTACGGACAACGTTGTGCTCGCGGCTTACTCACGACGCACTAGACACATCCGTACACTGCGAGCTCTGACTCGCGAATGCTCAGTTAGTAGAGCGTCGGTTCGAAAAGCCGGAAGTTCTGGGTGATGTAGTGTATTGAATGTGTGTGTGTAAGTTGGCAGCACTGACTGACCAAAGTGAAGTAGTGTAATAAAGATGGATGCTAGCTGCTCAACCTTGTCCAGTGAGTTCATTACCTTGGCGACGAAACAAAAGCGTGATTCAATTCGATGTTATACACGAAACAGTGATTGAATTCGGTAGTGTACAACAGTGTTTCAATACGAGCGAGCGTGCAACGTAGCTACAATGGATTCAGAAAAACTCCAGCATCAAACCTTTCGTGCCCGGCGTGGATCACACCAGCACCTCACAGCGATGGGACCGCTGGCTCAGGGCGTTTGACTTGTACGTCTTGTCGAAGGGCATAAATTCAGGACTAAGACAAAGGGCTCTACTACTACACGTAGCGGGGGCGGCTGTACAAGACATCTGGTTTGCACTTCCGTCGGCGAGCCGAGAAGTAGCCACGGGGGAGTGTGAATATGCTAATGCAAGTCTGTGTTGGACGAACAGTTCAAACCTCAAACCTGCTTCGCCCACCAGCGCCAAGTGTTCCGCGCAATGACGCAGGGCGAGGGAAAAGGTGGCCCAGTTTATTACGCGTCTGAGAGGCCAGAGCTGTTCCTGTGACTTTGGGATAAAGTGGAAGATAATATCGTTGGGTGACTAGTGTTCTCAGAGTAATAGCTTTTACCGGCTTCAGCCTGCTCACTTGTAGGCTACCTACACGTTTTGAGCGGGGCTAGTTGTGACGCTGATAGTCGCCCAACCTAGCAGTCAAGAAGGAAGTTAATTGGTTGCCGGGCACTTCTGCTCAGTCAACAATTCGATCCTGGCGCTTGTAGCGCATGCTAGTGTGACTACTTCAACACTAATGACGCGCAAATTTTGAATTTGTATTTGAAATCAGATAACTTGCTGTTTTGAAAGTAAGATGCTTCTTTGCTCAAAATCCAAGGTTGGTAAAAATTATTGGTTGCGATGTATTTGCTGCGCATTTATCGCGTTTTATTATCCCAATGTATTTTTTTTACGGGTTGATAGTTAGGCCTATAGAAACAAAAATTAAATTGTTACTACTGAGCCTTCCTTGGGCAATTATTTTATTTGATATGATGTTGGGTGAGAGCATAAACATACAAAAACAACACAATAGTATTTAAACATCATCCCGTATTTATGTGTTTTGGGGTTGAAAGTTATTTATGGTGATATTAAAACAAATTGCTGGGGACATTTCGCCGCGCGAATATATTTGGTTGCCTTTTTAAAATAATAAATGTCCTAATTAATTAATTAATTAAAAATATGATATCTGGGTCTCGAAAGCCTAAAATTAGAAATTCATATCAAGTTATTATTTAGGTACAGACACAGGATGGTAATAACTGTAAAATAAATTTTAAAATGAGTTCCCGAGATTATTTTGGCATTAAATATTCGTTCCTAGCCAAAATACTGCAGTGTTGTTGTAACAACTGTAAGATACATTTGTATTTGTTTTACGATGATGGACTTGGCTGCGTCGAGTAAAATATAAAATTAGAGTGAAATGTAAAAATTATCAATTTTTTTGCGAAATAACACTATATAGGCATAATCGTTAAAAAAAAGTACAAAGTCCTTTCCCTTAGCTAGATAAAATTTGTCGCTCTCCATTAGACACAATAAACGCATTTTATTTTGACGTTTGCCCTCTTGTTTTGTATGAAATTTAAAAAACATGGCGTCTATCTATCTTCTTTAGCCTCCCGGGAATAGTGAAGATATAATAATGTAGCTTTAATATTTTTGTGTTGTAAATTTGTGTTTAGCAATTGGTTGTAAAAGATCCTGCTAGTTGTAGACCCATGAGCCACCGTCAAGAAGAAAGTTGGTATAGTTTCTAAACTTTTTCCCCGGTTGGGGAACAGTATTTACGTAAATATGGACGCAAAAACACATTTTCAAACCCCAATTTCCCAAGAAGATTTTCTTTGACTAAACAGGCCAATAAATACGTTGATAAACACGCAAGTAAAGTAAATTGGTTGAATGTCAGCACTCATTTTTTATCTTTGGGGTGACGGAACAGTTAACAAAAGCCTTTCAAACAATTGCTGAAGAATTCCTTGGAAATGCGCGTCGCTATCCAAATGGTCACTCTCCAGTCCCATGTTGCCATTCAATAATGCAACAGGCAACAGCGCATAACTGATCGCTGGGGAAAGAGGACGGAAAGCATCTCGTCGGTCGGAGGACCCATATCATCCTCAGATGGCTTCCCCGGAGGGCCTTGTTTTGAGTTTACAGATGAGTGATTGCATCATTACGTCATCGGACACCTAGTCGGGGGGGGGGGGGGGGAAGACGGGGTGAACATCGAAAGGTTTCATGTTAGTTGTATAATTTTCTTAGTACTTTATTATTATTTCCGTACTTGTTGTTAAATTAATTTGATTTGCCGGTCGTCGCTAAATTAACCCATGCCTGGGTTAACAGCCCCATCAGTACGTCAAACTCCCGACCGTAGATGGGGAAACTTTTTTGGAAGGGGAATCCTCAAAAAAGCATAGCACTTGTTAACCCAACGATGATGATGATACCAATGATACCAATGATACCCCACAAACACAATCGATCGAATAAAACTTAGCGTCAACTAAGTCTACAAATTACTGTTAACCTAAAATATTGAGTGAAAAAAAATGCTCAATGTCACAACCACCTTACATTATAATTACACAGTATTTTTTATATTTATATTTTATAAAAAGATTAAAAAAAATGCCTTAAAAACCCGCAATTTTTGGGAGTACGTAAAATAAATTGAAAAATAGTTTTTTTCTTCTCAAAGACTATAATATTATGATTTTTTTTTACTACAAAACTACTGTTTTATATTTTATTTCTAGTGTTGGGTAAGTTCCTCTATATAGCCAACCAACACTACTGCAACAACAATGCAACATGCGAACCGAAATGAAGGGCAAGTCTCAGGTTGTCTAGGATACCAACAAAATACACATTGCACAATTTTTTTTAAATTAAAAAGTCGTGGTTATGGAATCTACTAACAATTTTAATTTTACACTCACATTTAAATGAAAGCGCGACTTTGCGACAGTTTTTTCCCCTGGGAAATGTGTTGTGTTTGTACTTTTAGTGTTTTTAGTATCATAGCCTAAGACATACTTGTGGCTTGCCTCATTTCGGTCGCATGTTGCATTGTTGTAGTAAAGCGTTGCTATACTTCCCTATGCCTATCACATTCACAATGGGCTAACTAGGCCACTTCGCGAACGTTTTTTTCCAGTCGCGTTGATGGTGAGCTTTTATGGTTATTTTTTTTATCCAAGGGTTAGTGTTCAAGTCGTCATTGTTGTCCGTCATTGTCGTCATTATCAAGACAAGAGCAAAAGTGAACCATGTCTGCCTTCAAAAATGCGAGGCGACCGACTGCGAGTCTAAAAGACCCCGAAACTAGAGGCGAGCTCTGGCACCGTCCTAGCAACGAAGCACATAATAAATTTCAGAGTTTTCTGAATCGGCCTTGTTGATTCTGGCGTTGATTCGCGGGTGTCGCACTGTCCATACCACTGATTGCTATATTTCCTTTTAAAAATATCGTGGTTGGCTATCGCTCACTCGTCGATTTGCGTCGGGGCCTGCGGGGTTTGGGCTTGGTCGCTTTGTTTTAAAGTCCCCCACTGAAAATCAGTTATATAACTGAGTGGGTAGACTCTAAATAAAATTTTTTATTTTTTATTTTTATTTAATCGTCGTCGGGGAAACCTCCTCCTTCTCTTGACGACCTTTCCGAAGACGATGAAAATGACAACACAAACCATGACGAAGACAATACGACCGCGACGTGAAAATCCCCTTTCTCCCCTTACCAGGGGTGGTTCTGACAGCATGGACCCTCCTCGCCATATCCCTAGGCTAGAGTGGTGCATTATGACCTAAGGGTTTTTGTTGCGTTCAAATATAAAAAAAACACAGAACCGAACCGTCACGAGTCTCGTTAGCCGCGAAAGGGTGTGGGCGGCGAGACACATCGACCCATCGTTGACCCTAAAAGCACGATTTTTATGAGAAATAACCTTTGATTGTCCCCAAAATATAAAATATACAAGTTCCTGATTTCTAACGTTCCCATAAAGTTTCATCGAGATCGGAGAAGCCGTTTGCCCGGTCGCGGGCCAAAATGTCACGAAATGTCGCATTAAAAATCGAAAAATCGTAAAAGTACGATATTCATGAGAAATATTTCTTTGATTGTACCCAAATTGTGGAAGGTCCCTCCAAACTTCATCAAGATCGGATGTGCTGTTTCCCCCGTAGAGTGCTAACGAACAAAAAAAAAAACCAGAGCTATTCTTCTCAAGGGTAAGTGAAATTGAATTTCTTCGCTACGCTCATCCAATTAGTACACACTTCGCATACAGATTCAAATTTTATTCTAATGTTTTTTTTATGAATGGCGAAAACGCGTGGAGAAAAAGAAAACAATAACGTGTATGCAAAATATCTAATGCAGAAGGAGATAAATAAAATTCGGAATGGGAATTTTAATCACGCAAACCCCCGGAAAACATACAAAACGATTTGTCTCTATATCGCAAAAGAAATCCGCATCGTCAACCGAATCGAATTAAAACTTTTATATTTCATGACATACCCGCAAATTCGCAAAACATTGTAATGACGTTGTTTACGGGCCCTGCGCTTTATTGATTTTGCAAGTTTTGTAATTTTTGGGGAAATAGCCGTTAATCATTGTGTAATTATTTAAAGGCATGTTAGAAAAGGTTTTATACCACATAACCGACTTAGTGTTGCTTTTAATTTACAGTATTACAGAAGCAAAGGTGCGTTTCATCAACATAAATCCATTGTTCGGCACGTCAGCCACCCCAAAAAAAGCGTTTTACGAATGATAGAATTAAACCATTTAAATTATCTTTTTTTGATTCATTACAATTTGTACAAATAAAATACTAAATCAGTTCTGTGACTTGAGGGGATAGACTCAAAATACGATTTTATTTTATTTTACAAGCCCTAATTATGATATCATATTTTCAGCCATATGGGGCATAGAGCTAAAAAGTCACAAGCGTCCAGATGGCATAGGCCTACATTGGAATGCTGCCGGGATGCGTGGGTCTAAGGATATACAAACAATCAGAGTTTATTGATAGCCCTCAAGGGAAGGGCGATAATTAGACGCGAGCTCCATTTTATTCCGGGAACACTCGCCATTGTCAAAATCAACTATCGGAAAACATCTCCATATGCGTTTGGGAAACTACAAATAAATTTACTTCAACCAACAAAAACCCAAGCGTTTAACACCTACAATTAGGCTATATTAAAAATAATACAATGTTGATTCGTGATAGCTGGTGATAGATTTACCGATCTTCACTGGCGTAAGTCAGAAATATCCCAAACTCTATAACACAAAATATACAAAGTATATTTTAATCTGCTATTTAAATTACGTGAAATAAAACTGGCAACACAGATTAATAAATTACTATTCAAGGGATGAATACACAAAAAATATATAAATGTTTAGGGTATTGTTGCGTTGGTTAAAATAATTGCACATTGTGGCGACATTCAAGGCATGATGACACTATCTCTATGGGGCGTTTACTTGCGAGTAGAACACATTGTTCTCTTCGAGAGGGGAGTTCTTTTGTATGTCAGCTAATTGAACTCTATACAATTTCAGATTCCGAAGAGCTACACGGCCGATGATTGACAATGGATTAGACTAGATGTCATAAATATTTAATTAATAAAAGGATATATAATTTTTATCCAATACAATCATTACTCTTAAAATCTTTAAATTAAAATTAAAATAAAATGCTATTACAAAAATGTATGATTTTTGTAATTTTATCCACTTTGAACGGAAAAAATCGGCCTTTATTTACGGGTTTTAAGTATTTGTTATTATCCAAAATAATGTATATAAAATGCTAAACCCGTAATGATGTCCGATTTTTTTCATTCATAGTGGATAAACTTACAAAAATCATACATTTTTGTAATAGCATTTGATTTTGATTTTAATAATGACTTCAAGAGTTAAGATTTTATTGGATAAACTTATTTATTACTTTATGAATTAAATATTTTTATGACATCCTAGTCTAATCTTATTCTCAATCTTCGGGCTTGTTGCTTCTCGGTATCTGAAATTGTATATATATTTCCCAAATTAGCTGACATACAAAAGAACTCCGCTCTCGAAGAGAACAATGTGTTCTACTCGCGAGTAAACGCACTTAACAAATGCGCCGCAAATGACCGCGAGATTTTTTTAAAACTCAGATTATATTTTTAACTATGTCTTGTGTCATTGAGACTATTTAGGGATGACGAAACTCATTTTTTACTACCGGGTCCCCGTCCACAGTACCGGCGGACGCGGTTACAAAAAAATTTAAACCAATCACAAATTTACACAAGAAATCGTGTGAATGAACGTTCAAAAGGTGAAAAGAAAAAAGTAAACAGAAAAAGGGGCTATTCAAACCAGAAAATCACAAACTTGTCAACAAAGCCACCTGACTAGTAATAATCATTCAATTTCATCTTTTGAATCATATTCTAAAACAATACCAATTGATTGACTTTTCATGGTGATTTTACCGATTTTTCCTCATTCATCTTCTTATTATTTCGTTTTTTTTTAAAGAATATGCTCAAATTGGCAGTGTGAAACTTTGACATTGTCAAGCATTTTATTAAATTTTTACAGCCAGGTTTATATGCATTCTGGCACATGTTAATGATATCTGCCACCTATTTCTGAAATTGACCAATCACAATCAACTCTTCAAGGTCTTTTACTTTTTACTTTTCTTTTTTATATTTAGCCCAGAGTTTGACTATTGAAAAGAGGAAAAGTAATGTAAAAAATTAAAAAACCCTTCAAGAGCTAACTGTATTTGCTCTATAACTGGACTAAAGCGGCTCTTTTTTGAGTTTGAAATAGGAAATAGTATTGGAAAATACAAGGGCTGTTCAAATTACATAGCAAAAACATCAAAAGGAAAAATTAAAAAATAAAAACATTTATTTCATGCTTTTATCATCAAAAAACAGTTGAAATTGTTTCTCTTTTTTACTTTTTGAAATTCTAGTGTAACGCCCGCGAAAACCCAGGCATCGTGAGGGTGAGGGGGGGTGGGGTGAGGGGGGGTCGTGGGGGATGAGCGGAGCGATAAGAGATGGCCTTGGCTGAACCCGCTCATCCCCGACGTAGGCCCTAATGCTGTCCTATAACAATGACGTGCGGATGAAGTATATTTCATTATAAGGAACACTTACTGTTCCTTCCTTGCATCTGCTTTATATCTTTTTCACAAGGTCCGAGCGTTGGCACAGTGGGGGTGGGGGTGGGGGGGGGGGGGGCTGGGGCTAGAATGCTGGCGAGCAGATAATATATTAAAGTGACTTTTTACTTCTAGCAGATTGAAAACATTAGAGAAATTTTGGTAATAATTTATTTACGCGGTATAATTGTGGAAGATCGCACGACGGGTTGAACAGGAGGGCACAGGGTGGGGGAAATTTAAAATAACGCATTGATTGTGTAGACCCCATAATATGTTGTAATGGAGAGCGCAATTTCATCTAGCTAAGGGAAATGGCCCTTTTTGTACTTTTTTTTTAACGATTATGGCTATATAGTGTTATTTCGCAAATAAAAAATAGAAATTTTTACATTTCACTCTAATTTATATTTTCACCCAAGCAGCCCAGTCCATCATCGTAAAAAAAAATCAAATTGTTTTCTTACAGTTGTTACAACAACACTGCAGTATTTTGGCTAGGAACGAATATTTTAAAGCCAAAATAATCTCGGGAACTCATTTAAAATTTTTTTTACAGTTATTTTCCATCCTGTGTCTGTAACTAAATAATAACTTGATATAAATTGCTAATTTTAGGGTTTTGTGACCCGGATATTATCATATTTTTAATTAATTAAATTAATTGGGACATTTATTATTTAATTAGGTCTATCCTGAGGATAGTCCACATACTTGGGCTGAAACGTGAACACAACCAAATATATTCGCGCGGCGAAATGTCCCCAGCAATTATTGGATGAGCGTAGCGAGGTAGCGAGCGAAGTGAAGACTTCATTTGACTTTCTGTTTTTTTTTTTTGTTTTTTACTTACGTTACCCCAAGAAAATAGCTCGGTTTTTTTGTTTTTTGTTAGTTTTTCTGTCTGTTTGTTCGCTCTCTACCGGGCAAACGGGATATGCGATCTTGATGAAAAATTGAGGGGACCTTCGAAATCTCTGAACTTAGACTTGCTACGTTTTTTTGGGGACAATCGAAGAAATATTTCTCATGAATATCGTACTTTTACGATTTTTTTCGATTTTTAGTGCGATATTTTCCGTCACATTTGGGCCGTTTCTGACCAAACGGGCGGGGCTACAACGTTCATATTTCACATGGACATTAAGGTTTTGGTGATGTAGTACCTTGTGAAAGAAAAAGTTGAGAAAGTTAGCTAGAATCCATAGAAATAATGGTTTTAATTTGAGTTTTTTTTATTTTTAGTGCGATATTTTCGTCACATTTGGGCCAATTCTGACCAAACGGATGGGACTAGATTGTTCATATTTCACATGAACATTACGCTAATGGTGATGAATTGCGTTTTAAAAGAAAAAAATACCCAGAAACTATATAAATAAAGGTTTTAAATTAAGTTTTTTGAGGAATTTAATAACAATTAACAAGTAACAATAGAAACTTGACAACAATCACCTACAATGCGTTCAAAAAGCACTTGATAAGTTAAGAGATCCCACGTTAACTAAAAACTTACAAAATGCTCATCCATCAACGCGACGGGGCTTTAGCGTTTCCCTAGTTTTAATAACAGATAAATACTTACAACCCCAAAACACATAATGCGGAATGATGTTTTTAAAAACTATTGCGTTGCTTTTGTAGGGTTTATGCTCTCACCCAACATCATATCAAATAAATAATTGCCCAGGAAGGCTCAGTAGTAACAAAGAAATTTTGTTTCATTTAGACCTAACTTCATCCTGTAAAAAAAATAAAAATACATTATATTTAAAAATAACGTGATAAATGCGGAGCAAATACATCGCAACAATAATTTTCACCTAGCTTGGATTTTTAAGCAAAGAAGCATCTTAATTTCAAAACAGCAAGTTTTTTTGATTTCAAATACAAATTCAAAATTTGCGCGTCATTAGTGTTTGAAGTAGCTACACAAGCATTTCGCTACAAACGCTAGGATCGAATTGTTTGACTGACAGAAGTGACCGGCAACCAATTACCTCCCTAGTTGTCTGCTAAAGGGTTTGTGCAACTATCAGTGCTAACAACTAGCGCGCTCTAAGGTAGGTAGCCCACAAGTGAGCAGGCTGAAGCCCGGTAAAAGCTATTACTCTGAAACTAGTCACCCAACGATAATATCCTAGACCAACTGAGGGAGAAATGCCGATTACCCGAGGTACGTAAAGATTTCATTAAAGAGGGAGACAGGTTAACTGTTGATAGGGCTCAAGAGATCGCAAGAGCAATTGAAGCCTGCACCAACGTGCTAGTTTCGGCGAGGCTGAGAACGTTGCACGGGGGGACGTCATCGCCCGGGCCCGTCAAGCAACCGGGGTTCCCGGTCGGGGCCCCGGGTCGAGGCTAGCATGCTATCGATGCGGTAAAACCAACCATCTCGCGCGCGACGCGAAATGTCCCGCGAGAGGGAAGAAATTGTATGAAAATGCGGTATTGAGGGGCACTTTGCTAAAATATGTAAAACCCAAAGGTGACAAACAGGAAATAGACAAGATAAAAATGATTCTTCACGGAAAATGGGGTCCAAAGTCCATAATTTAAATGAAGGGAGAAGAAGAAGAAGCCCAAGTTACACTTTTTCTGTTTAGAGGGGAGATCGGGCATAAAGATTGCTTCATAAAAGCTGAGGTGGGGGGTGTTCAATTAAACCCGATGATTGATTCCGGGGGCTCACTGTAATGTCCTAGATAGGAAGACATGGGAGACTTGCAAGCAGAATAAAATCAAGGGGAAATGTACAGTTACTACAAAAAACATTTATCCTTATGGAGTACTCAAACCCTTAAAGTTTAGGCCAAATTCACCACAGAAGTGGGAAAATTTGGGGGAAAAGGGGCCCAAAAAACAATATTTTACGTGGTAGACGGGACGGGGTACCGCTCTTGGGGAGCAGTTCTGCCAGTCTGGCAGTGCCCGAGACCTGGGCGTTTTAAAAAACCGGGTTTCCTCTGAATGCAATAAGTTCCAGCCCACCCAAGAAGAGAATTCTAACCCGCAAGAGAATTCTACACTGCAAGAGAATTCCCACACTGGCAAGAGAATTCTAAAACTGCAAGAAAAGACTACGCTGCAAAAGGTTAAAAAAGAATTCCCACTGTTCTTCACCGGCGTAGGTAAGCTTAAAGATTTTAAGTTGAAACTTTGCATTAAGACAGATGTACACCAGTGGCATTGCATCAGGAGACGCCTCACCAGCTAAAGACAAAGTAAGTGAGAAAAAAGAAGAACTCCTAGCTAAAGACCTTATAGAGGAGGTGCGTGAACCAGCAGAGTGGGTTTCACCGGGGGGGTGTTTACTCAGACCAATTCAGGTAAGCTGCGACTATGTGTCGACATGAGGGTTTCCAAACGCTGCAATTGTACGGGAGCGACACATGATACCAACCATTGAAGGATACGCCGGAACTACAGGAAGCACTGTGTTCAGTAAGTTGGACCTTCGCTCTGCGTTCCACCCGATTGAGCTCGCGAGGGGTCACGAGGGATAACAACCTTTATATCCAGCGCAGGGTTGTACAGGTACAAAAAGGGGTTTTTTGGATCAACTGCGCGCCCGAAATATTTCAGCGCATAATAGAAGACGTTGTAGCCGATGCGAAGGGTATCGTCTTTATAGATGACTTCATCGTTCACGGGAAAACCCAAGCACAGCACGACCACAGACTGCGGGTTGGGGATGCAGACATTTGCAGAGAAGGGGCTCACACTTAATCCAGACAAGTGTGAGATCAGCAAACCTAAAGTGGACTTCATAGGGCACCTGATTTCCAGTCAGGGGATCAAGCCATACATAGTAAAGTACTGGCGGTCCGGGACTTAGGGAACCAAAAACTAAAGAGGAATTGAAAAGTTTCCCTGGTATGGCAGGGTACTGCTCCAGGTTCCTTCCCAACTATTCTACGGCTACAGAGCCGCTGAGGCGACTTTTGAGACAAAACGTTAGCTTTCAAGTGGGGGCAGGAGCAGACGGGTGCGTTCAACAATATTAAGGAAATTTATCAGAAAGAGAGAACTTTGGATTCTATACACCGGGAGCACCGACGACGATCATCGCAGATGCTAGCCCGTATGGGCTCGGGCGTCTTTTGTTCAAGAACAGGAAGATGGGCCAAGGGTAATAGAGTTCGCAAGCAGGTCACTCACAGATGCCGAGAAAAGTTCAGTCAAGGGGTCGAACCGAGGGGCACTTGGACTGGTTGGGGGTGCGAAAGATTCCACCATACGTGTACGGGGCGAGTTTACATTGATTACCGACCATAAACCACTCCAATTCATTTTCGGGACCAAATCCAAGCCATGCGCGAGAGTAGAGCGATGGGTGCTTAGACTCCAGTGCTATAACTACAAGGAGAATACCAGCCAGGGAGAAGCAATATTGCTGATCCACTGTCGAGACTATCATTAACTCGAGGAATACCGAAACAACAGAAGATCCAGATCATCATGTTCGATGGGTAGCAAATCAAGCTTTTCCCAAAGCTATGAGCCTGGAAGAAATCGAAAAAAAATCCAGACAAGACCAGGAACATCTCTATTAAGGGGGAGCATCGAAACCGACACATGGCCGGATGAGCTGAAGAAAATTTAAACTCATCAAAAGTGAACTATGTTGGTACCAATCCACGGTTATCCGGGGAACCCGCATATTCTACCTACAAACCTAAGAGACAGAGTGCTCGAACTAGCACACCAGGGGCATCCTGGCATAGTCTTGATGAAACAGAAATTGCGTTCAAAAGTCTGGTGGCCCAGCATTAGATAAGGCAGTGAAACGTTCGCAGACACTGCCATGGGTGCCAGGTGGTCAGCTCACCCAGCCGCCCAGAACCTGTGATTAGAACCAGATTACCAGACAGACCGTGGCAAGACTTGGCGATAGACTACTTGGGACCGCTCCCAAATGGACAATACGTGTTCGTTGTCATCGACTACTATTCAAGATTCCACGAGGCCGTGCTAAACACCCAGCGTCACAACCGCTAAAACTATCGACCTGTTTTGAAGAAATCTTCGCACGATTCGGACTACCCGAATCGATCAAAATTGGACAATGCGGCATACTTTACTAGCAACGACTTCCATGATTATTGTATCACCAACAATCGGGTTGAGATACTCGACGCCAGATGGCCGCAGGGAATGGCGAAGTGGAGCGACAGAATCGGTCCATAATGAAGAGACTTCGCTAGCAGCAGCAGCTGATCAAGACATCAAGAACTGCCTTGAGAGAATATCTCTTTCTCTATCGAACAACACCCCATTCTACAAACGGGCTGCACTCCGGCTTCATTGATGTTTGGACGAGAGCTTCGTGACAAAGTTCCAAGTATACAATCATGTACCTATCCAGATGAAGAATTCCGAGATCGGGACAGGGAAATGAAGGAGTTAGGGAAAACATCATCGATCAAAAGACGAGGGGCAGTAGCAGCAACATATCCCGTAAGGAGACTACGTGTTGGCGCGTCAAGAGAAACGCAACAATTTACCACACCCTTAACACAGTACCGTTCGAGGTTACCGAGAGGGATGGCAACGCCGTGACGATCTGTTCGCCAGCCGGTGCACAGTACCGTCGGAACGTGAGCCACGTACGGAAGTACTACTCCCCACAACCTGCAAGCCCTACACTCAAACCAATCCCTTCGACACATATCACAAATCCCGAGAACCATGTTCCCGACCAACCAGCAAATACCTCACTGGAGAACAATCATCACCCTCCTCCTATAGTCACAATTAATCAAAACATAGATGTTCCATTGTCTCCACAGTCTCCTAGACCTGTAGCAGGAGAAAAGATCAACCCCGCTCCGACAGGGAACCGTGGGAGCGAAGAGGCCAGGCCGAGCCGCCAACGCCGACCCCCGGTTTGGATGAGTAAATATTTAACTGTAGAAGATTAATGATCATGTGAGGTGTCCTATCATTCCATTGACAATTTCCGATTATTAGTAGTTTTAATAACAAAATAGTTTTGTCCACATCAGTAGTTTACCAACGTGGAAGTTTAATTATGTTTATGTTAATGAAACGTAGTAAAGTAGTTCAATCATAACCATAATTAGTGATTACTAAGAAGAAGTGAAGATCAAAGACATTATAAATCATTATCCATTCAATAATATTGGAGGTACCTAGTTTTTTAGTTTTCAAATCACTTTGAGAAAAAAGGGAAAGATGTAGTGTATTGAATGTGTGTGTGTAAGTTGGCAGCACTGACTGACCAAAGTGAAGTAGTGAATAAAGATGGATGCTAGAAGCTAAACCTTGTCAATGAGTTCATTACAGGTTCGATCCCCATTCGGCTCAAACTTTTACGACAATTGCTATAATTCAATAACTGTCCTCAAAGCGAGCTTATGCTTAAAAACCTTGTATTCATTCTACTTCACTAATGTGAGATGAGAATTGATTGGCTCTAAGCTATGGTATTTTTCAGTAATGACAGCATCATGGTATTCTTCTGTTTGATTTATATCAAAGCTCTCAACCAACATAATAATCCCAACATAATAACGGCAGATGTGAAGACTTTCATCAAACATTTCAATATTGATATTAGGAAGCATTTCAAAATTTACAAATGAGAACGAGAAATCAAGTTATAACGTGCTCGAAGTCATCAAATTATTGTTCACCATCATTTGTTCATCCTTTACCATCTTCTTTTATATTATTTGTATTTTATGTGATCTTAAGAATTATTATAAAGTATGTAAGACACTTTGTAACTGGGGCCTCGTGGCCCTTTTCTAACTTTCTACTGTATTTCTTACTGTCATGGAATATACAACTTCAGAAATAAATAATAATCATAATAATTCAAATCTAGGGCGACGGTCGTTCGCCCGCAGCCAAGCGCACGCGACTGCCAGTAAGCGATGATAATCTAGGGCGACGGTCGTTCGCCCGCAGCCAGGCGCACGCGACTGCTAGTAGGCGATGATAACTCGACCCTGTTTACTCCTACCCGAGTTGGGGGATTTTCAGCTATCTGCACACGCCGCCCCAAAAGATTTACAATCTTGAAACTCGGTATATGACCTGATATGTGGTCCATGACATACCAAAAAAAAAACAATCAGCCCGATCCGATAACCCGTTCTGTGTTAAAAAAAGTGCGTAAAAATCGACGAAAATCTTTCGGCTGGCTGGTTGGTTGGTTGATTGGTTGGTTGGGGGGGGGGGGATTCTGCCAGAGAGGAATAAGAGCCTACAGAGAAAACGGCACATCTTAGAACTATGAAACTTGGACCACACTTAGATGTACCTCAGACTCACATACTTCCGCCGAGAGACAAGCAATATTCCACCCCCAACACCCCCTAAAAACTTCCCCTAAAATATAAATAATTCATAGCTCTAACCCAAAATTGAATTTTTAATCAAATTAGTTATTAAAATTATGTTCCAATGTGTTTTAACCTAATCGGCCTATTCTCATTATATAAACCACATTTTGTCAACCCCCATCCCTAATAGTTTATATTATTTTTACGTTGATTTCCAGCATTCACCACGAAGGCACCTAATGAGTTATCATCATGAAATTTGACATGTTGGTACATAATAGGCCTAATATGAAAAATAATCCGCGAGAGGCAAGCGATATTCCACATATTCCACCCCCAACACCCCCTAAAATTGGAATAATTCGTAGCTCTAATCTAAAATTGATGTTTTATTCAAATTAGTTATTAAAATTATGTTTTTATGTGTTTTAACCCAGTCGGCCTATTCTCTTTTCCTAAACCACATTTTTCAACCCCCATCCCTTATAGTTTTATATATTTTTACCTTGATTTCCAGCATTCACCAAGAAGGCACCTAATGAGTTATCAGGATGATATTTGGCATGATGGTACATACAAATATGAAAAATAATTTGCCGAGAGGCAAGCGATATTTCACCCCCAACACCCCTAAATCATCCCCTAAAATTGGAATATTTCATAGCTCTAGCCCAAAATTGAATTTTTATTCAAATTAGTATGAAACATAATAATCCGCCAGGAGGCAAGCGATATTTCACCCCCACTGTTCCCTACCACCCTTAACTTTGGGAAAAACTTTAGGTCGTATTTAATAGAATTTTTATATTTTAATTGCTGATTAAAATTATGCGTCAATGTGTTATATTCCGGTCAACAAATCATTCACACAAACACCCAAGACGACTTTATCCATAGGAAATTTAATAAAAACATTGTATATTGCCAACTACAGATTGTAAACAAAAACAAAAGATGGTAGCTTTTGTTTCTAGACAATCTGTTTTAAAAGGCACTGCATCCATCTTTACACGTATTTCACGTATTTCATGCCTTGATATGATACAAACAACAAAAAGATGTGATATCCCCCCAAAATACAAAAATTTGTAAAAAAAAAAAAAAAAAAAAAACGGCAGCCAAGCTCTCCTTCCAAAGTCTTCGGCTGTGAATGCTGTGAGATATAGAAGTTGAGCCAAGCATTTCATTCTTTCTCCCTAGTTTCGCATTGAAAAGAAGTAAGATCATTTCGCCTGTTGACGAGCGCCAAGCCAACCATTTTTGTGGTAAAAAAAGTAAAAAATTTTAACTCAAAATCATAAAAAATTACTTGGCTATTGGTTTTGGTACGAGGACTCTTAAAAAGTCAATGGCCAAGTAATTTTTTATGATTTTGAGTTTAAAATTATTACTTTTTTTTACACGAAAATGGTTGGCTTGGCGCTCGTCAATAGGCGAAATGATCTTACTTCTTTTCAATGCGAATCTAGGGAGAAAAATGAAATGCTTGGCTCAACTTCTATATCTCACAGCATTCACAGCCGATGACTTTGGAAGGAGAGCTTGGCTGCCGTTTTTTTTTTTTTTTTTACAAATTTTTGTATTTTGGGGGGTTCAATTTACTGTCACAAAACACATGTTCATGAAACCCACAAAACCCATTAAAAATACATAAATAAACTAGGAAACGCTCAGTTGGACGCGTTGATAAGCGAGCACGTGCTATAGCTTTGCACCCACATTGCACATTTTGGTTTTTTGCGACGAATTTGCGACGTTCGCTGTCCACAGGGCCATGTTTTTCCAATATTATTTATTATTGCCAAGGTATTTGGGTAAACCCGTGTGTAACCCTTTACTTTGTGGATAAAATCCACCGCCATCTAGAGGACCTTGACTCCTTGGGAAAACTATTCAAACTCTTTGTTGACAAATAATAGACTGCTTCCTCGAAAGTATTTTGATTACTTCTAGGTGGCAGTGCATTTGAAACTTCGCGCGTCTTTTCGTTGCCATGGCAACGTTACTTTTGTTATAATTTGCGATTCCATCTACACTACTTATCGGATCAAAATAAAATTAACATATTCGTGACCGGACGGACATTCTAAATGATTTGTCTATCTCAGATTTTGTCGCCGTTAAGTTTGAAAAAAAAACTTGCGACTAACTTTAATTGAGCGAGCGAAGCGAGCGTCTCCACTTGACTCTTATGGCTCGAATGTCTGTTTTTTTTTCTGTTACTGCTTCGATACAGGTCGCACCGTTTCTCTGATCGACCTGAATTTTGCACACATGTACATACCACCTAGGCGGGTTGCTGTATAGTTTTGTGGCAAAATCGTTCAAAAAGTTAAAAGTTACATTAAAGTTAATCGAAAGGTTTTTTTTTAAACTAAACGGCGACAAAATCTGAGGTGGCCAAATCATTTAGAATGTCCGTTCCGATCACAAAATATGTTATTTTTATTTTGATCCGATAAGTAGTGTAGATGGAATTACATTATAACAAGTACCGTTACCTTGGCAACGGAAAGTCGCACAGCTTTTTTGGCTCATGATAGCGGTCGAACGGAGGCTCGGATCGAGTTGAAATTTTGACCATCCGCAAGTTTCGTTCCCGAATGAATTCCATTAGTTTTGTGGCAAAATCGTTCAAAAAGTTATAAAGTTACATTAAAGTTAATTTAAGTTTTTTTTTTTAAACTTATCGGCGACAAAATCTGAGGTAGCCAAATCATTTAGAATGTCCGTCCGGTCACGAATATGTTAATTTTATTTTGATCCGATAAGTAGTGTAGATAGAAATTACATTTTAACAAAAGTAACGTTACCATGGCAACGAAAAGTCGCACAAGAATTCTGGTCACTATGTACTGCCACCTAGAAGTAATCAAGAGTTAAAATAGTTTTCCCAAAGAAATTAAGTCAAGGTCCTCTAGTTGGCGGTGGATTTTTATCCATTCTCTCCTATTTTACAAATTTTCAGCTAAATCGGTCAAGACCTTAAAGACTTATTGGTATGTAACATTATGGGAATGTCGTACTCGGGTCGTGTTGCACGTACCGGTGCTCGCTCAACAACGCGTCCAACTGAGCGTTTTCCTAGTGTAACTTTTTAACTTTTTGAACGATTTTGCCACAAAACTAATGGCATTCAATCGAGAACGAAGCTTGCGGATGGTGAAAATTTCAACTCGATCCGAGCCTCCGTTCGAACGTTATGGCGAGACATACAAACCAAAAACAAACAAACAAACAAACAAACAAACAAAAAAAAAAAACAAAACCAGTGACTAATTTTTCCGGCAGAGTCAAATGGAAACGCTCGCTTCGCTCGCTTAATAATAATATAATAACAATAATTACATTTATTTAAAATAATTTTTAAAGACAAATACAAGATTGAAAATAATATAAACATTTATAATTTCAATTATTATCATGATTTGAAGATCAGTTTGAGACTAGTTATCGAACTAACATGGTCAGGTTTCTTGTCTTGAAACTGCATCTTCGCAGGGATCTGCACTCCGTCGAATCGTCGTGATTTTTGGATGATCATGATACCCTTGGAGACATAATATTTTTACTCCGGTTAGCGTTTTCTTCCTTGCCCAGACTTGTATTGGGTTAATTATTATTATTGATGCGGAGTTTCCCAACATTTTTCACTTAGTTAAGTTCACCACCTATTGAGTCCTTTCTGGTACAACGAACTTTGAGCTGTGGCTTCCATTGTCAAGGCTAGATGTTCTTCGATCATCGGGATCTGTCTCGCCCGTACAGTCGCCTTCCTTTTGCTCCAAAAGCATTTGAGTTTGACTCTTCCGGAACGGCATAAATGACTCGCCTGTCGTCTCCGACCGTATCGGGGTTGCGTGCTGGTTAGCGTCCGTATGCCAACGTCATCGGAGTACTGCTGGTGGAAAATTGCTCATCTTACTTGCGAGTTCTTGCGATGTGTTGAAGAAGCCTCGAAGTTTTTCTTTGATGTTGGTCAAACTGTCGTCATCCGTCATAATATCCTCGCGATTGTGGTCGTCAAGAGGAAGTTTCTTGTCCTGAAACTGCATCTTCGCAGGGATCTTGCACTCCGTCGAATCGTCGTGATTTTTAGA
This sequence comes from Sweltsa coloradensis, assembly GCA_024449915.1. Classification (NCBI taxonomy): domain Eukaryota; kingdom Metazoa; phylum Arthropoda; class Insecta; order Plecoptera; family Chloroperlidae; genus Sweltsa; species Sweltsa coloradensis. The sequence continues at coordinate 28,763 of JAMZAV010007241.1, read as the reverse complement.
TGATACCCTTGGAGAAATATTTTTATTCCGGTTAGCGTTTTCTTCCTTCGTCGTCGGGGAACTTTCCCCTTCCCTTTGACTACCTCCCCAACGGCGACGACAATGACAACACGGACGGATGATGACACAGACGGAGACGACCACAACGTGGGGGAACCTCTGCCCTCCCTATACGCTTGTGGCTGGTTCTGACCAGCACAGGCCTGTCCACCCCTTGTCCCCCCGCGTCATCCCTTACGTCCCTCCCTTCGTCTCGATTAGCCAAGTTGCATAAATATGAGACGTTAAGCAATATCCAATCCAATTTGATTTTTCATATTGCCCAGACTGGTATTGGGTTAATTATTGATGGAGAGTTTTCTACCATTTTTCACTTGGTCCACCACCTGTTTAGTCCTTTCCGGTAGGACAAACTTTGAGCTGTGGTTTCCATTATCAAGGCTAGATGTTCTTCGAGCATCGGGATCTGTCTCGCCCGTACAGTCGCCTTCCTTCTGGTCCAAAAGCACTTGACTTTCCTACGGAACTATATCTAATTTCGAAATGACTCGCCTGTCATCTCCGAGCAGGGATGCGTGCTGGTTAGCGTATGCCTACGTCATCGGAGAACTGCTGGTGAAAAACTGCTCATCTTTTTTGGCAAGTTCTTGCGAGGTGTTGAAGTAGCCTCGAAGCTTTCTTCTTTGCTCGGCTTGATTCAATGGCATGGGACCAAGGGACCGTCTCCTGGTTGGCGACACTTTTATTGTTTGGAAGATGTTTTATCCAAGCGACGAGAATGTGACAGGCCTATCAATGATGTGATGATATTCAGAATACCTCGTCCCCACTCGTGGTTTTATCACCTTGAATGGTGTGATGACGCTATGTTGATACGCATACGCCACCGACGGACATTCGTGAAGCGTTGCCACTGGCACTCTCTTGCATGCTCATCTTAGAAAATACCATCATGTACCGGTACATAAAAAGATCATTTTACTATCTTACTAATCTGAATATTGTCTTATGCCGGACACGTGTTCCACATAAATATTTCGAGACCACTTGATAGTTTCGCTGATCATTTTCTTCCCTGGGCCCGGGGTAGAATTGGCCCAGAGCATGGCTCTGCTAATCGTAAAAGGCGATTCAAGAGAAAAAGTCCACCTTGCAAACATCAGCTAGTAAGAAGGGTAGTTAGTATATTACTCTCCGAATCTAGAGGCGAGCTCTGGCAATCGTCGCCGGGGACCTTGCCCCCTTCCCTTGACGACCCCCCGGCGACGATGACAAAGACAATGACACCACGAACAATGACAAAGACCATGACGACCGCGACGTGAGAAACCCACCCTTCCTCCCCATTCCCGTGGCTGGTTCTGACCAGCATGGGGCCCTCTTCCTCCCCCCCCCCCCCTAGGTTAGAGTGGTGCATTATGACCTAACGGTTGACGCGTCCTTAATCCAAATAAACCAAAAAAATCTTCCTCATTGATGTAGCAGATCTCTTACTTATACCTAAGGCGCGCAATACTCGTTCATTTTCTTGGTCTCATCCCCCAAGACTACTAGTAAGTTCTCTTGTCATGATATTTGTGGGTCCCGTATGCGATTTTGTGATAGAGTATTGAGAGTGGTATCATTTTTTCCTTGTGAAGTACTGATTCAGAAAATTGATGGTGGGGATCTGGGACCCGCGACTGGAAGGGTGTGGGGTGGGGGCTAAAAAGTCAAAATTTTGTAAATATATACAAATATTTTTCTCATTTTTTATTACAATTCTTAATTGTTTTGATTATTTTTAGCTTTCTAACAAAATATTTAACTTACAGATTTCAATAAATCATGAAATTGACCGCCATATTGGAATCAAAATGGCGGAAATAATTATTTCTTAAAATTCCGCACATAGTCGTGTGGGATATCAGATTAAGGGTATTTAACGTCACAATATGGATAAGAAAACTGTTTCATGGCCATGGTTATCACATTAAATACCAATATAGACCTTGATTTGACTTGTAGACCAGTCTCCTACCGATTTTAAAAAAAAAATACATTAATTTTATATTGTGATTGCCAATATTTTAGTTATTATTTAATTTTAGAATACAAATTTATGACATGGCATTATGATAAAGTGAAATGACATCCAACAAAATTTAAGTTCAATATATATTAATATAGGCTATATATTACACATAAAATTGAACTATCAAACATAAGATTTTAATTATTATTCTCGCAGTTACAGTTCCTCATCGTCCTATTCGCCATCTGTTTCATTTTTACTTGGTTCATCCATATCCCTCACATTTTCACACCTTTCCATGTCAGCTGAACATAAACATATTTCGGTAAACGCAAGTTCATTCATTACACACTTACAGGGTGGTAAACATTTTGATTTAGCACAAGAACACAGTACTATATTCAACAGTTCTTCAGGCTCGCAAGGGAGGTCATACATTATTGGCTCATACGATTTATCATCATTTAGTCCATCCAAAGTCTGTTATTGGTACCGTATAAGAGGGTTTGCAACATGCGATTGCTGCCAAATCAATGCTTGATAATGAGCTCTTCTGATAGCTGGGCGTAGTGCAGCTTGAGTCAGTGGCATATACTTATGCCTTCTACTTGCGTTTTCTTAAAAACCACCATCGTAACTCACTTAGAGTATTTATTTCGGGCACTCGCAAGTACACAGAGCATATTTTGTATTCTTCAAGGACTCGATACGTTTCTTCTCCAATAATTGTTTCTGTTCCATCTAGTGATGCACGTGCTTCCAGGACATTGTCATCAGCATCTACAAACCTGTTCCAGAAACTGGTCTTAGATTTACCAGAAAATAAACCATAGTAATGTCAGCTCCAGAAAGAGAATGCATTCCTAGTAAAGCAACAACTCGTTTTTGTCCCAATGCTTCAGAAATTTTTCATAATGAAATTCGGCGTGGTTTCCCCAGTTCAAACCAGATAAGAATATTTTGGGAGTTGTGAATATCGATGTGTAGCCAACACTAGAACGTCAGTGTCAGGAGTGATAATAGTCAAGAACTGAGCCCCTCTTTAGGTTGCATGATTGTATTGCATGGAGAATGATTTTCGTGTCGGCCTCTTCTTGAGAACTGCTTAATTAAGTTGTCGACATGAAGTTAAGTGGCTTTTTCAATGTTGCGGTAAGAAACAACACATTTTTATCCAAGTCTGTAGCCATTTTTATTATACTTTAATTCAACAATTCTGTAATCGAATGTTTATTTTTGAAATGGGACATAAGTTTGTTAAGAGGGAACGATTTTATTATTGTGCAAGGTTCTATTTTGTACAAAATGGGGGGCTTTCCCAGCTGCCGTTTGTTTCTTGTGTTTTTTTTAGCGATTTCTGAACATACGTTTCAAATACAAATGGACTTCTGAGAAACTCCCATACCTACTTTGAAAAGACTTTCTAACAAAACTGATCTGCCAAATCTGAATTAATTGTCCTGGTGTCCTTTGCAAGCTTTAATGCGTGTATATCTTCCATTCCATCTACAATCCCAACTAATATTATTTCAGAGTTGGGATTATCATTTGGGTTTGGAGATTCTGTATCGTTAGCTTGCAGTTCTTTGGATGCGTGGTCTTCCAAATGATGCGTTAGCTTACTTTTTGATTGAACGTGGTTCATGGTCCCATCATTACTAAACATACTGCGTGGAACAGCAGATAGCTCGTATTTACCAATACATTATTTAAGATTTATTTTTGGCCGAGAACGACATAGAACAACAAGACGATTGAAAAGCTTCCTGTCTTCTTTTAACTGAACAACACCCTGTTTGGGTTTTACTTTTACTTTCTTTGCCATAGTCTTCCACAGTCTCAAATTGTTTTGTGGAACTGTATCCCACAAATAAACAGTCTTATCAATGATACGTTCACGAACAAATTTCTGATAGTGCGCTAGACCAAGATCTAGCACTTCATGCAACCGAAAAAAGGGCTCAGTCCTTGACTATCTTCACTTCTTTCACTGACGTTCTAGTGTTGGCTAAACACATCGATATTCACAACTCCCAAAAGATTCTTATCTGGTTTTTTTTTTTCATGCCGAATTTCATTACGAAAAATTTCTGAAGCAATGGGACAAAAACGAGTTGCTGCTTTACTCGAAATGCATTCTCTTTCTGGAGCTGACAAAACTGATTCATTTTCTAATAAAATAATATAAAACCAGTTTCTGGAACAGGTTTGTAGATGCTGATGACAATGTTCTGGAAGCGGTATATGCAAGAAGTTCAAAAATGCTAATTAATGGGTGTTTCCTGATGCATTTTAAATTCTAAACACAAAAAACTTGGTTTGAACGTTTAAAAAAAAATGTATTCTATAAGAAAACTGTGTTTGAAAATGCGTAATTTTCAAATGCCGCCGTGGCAACCGATAACGCGCTCTGATTGGTCGTGACGTCACCCGCCATGTAAGAGGCTCGTAGAGGTAGTGGACTTGCTTGGTTGACGTGCAAATCCAATACGCAGGCCTCCGCCTACCACGGCAGAATATTATGGAATCAAGGAAGGCAGAGGCTAATAATATTAATTAACCAGAAGTCTCTGATTCTAATAGGTAAATGAGTAATTAACCATACTTCACTGCCATTCGATGATAACGTACAAACCTACCCAAACTTTCCCACAAAACCTCTGTGCGCGAAACCACCCTAGGATTTTCAAGTATAGGTTTGGCTATTCGGCGCCTAGAAGGGCAATGTATACAAGAAAATATATTCATGTAATTTATACAGTAAGACACATGAGTAATTTATCATTCATAAAACAATGCCACCACTAATTAATTACGAATATAACGTACCAAACAAATATGATTTCCCGTGCATAACCCCCGAGATTGTAGGCCTATAGGCGGGGCATATAGCTCGGCCTCTAAAAGTTCATTTCGCACTTTTATAGACTAGAAAATAGTTTAAGGCTCACGCGGACATTAATAATTAGCATACTTTTTTTGGCAACCACAACTCATGTTAATTTACCACCGTGAGGTAAGCGATCAGGATTTTCACTTTCACGTAGATTTGCTATTCGACGCCTAGAAGGGTAATGCCTACAAGTAAATATATTCATGTAATTTATACAGTAAGACACATGAGTAATTTTAATTTATCTTAATACAATGCCACCACTAATTAATTACGAATATAACGTACCAAAAAATTATGTTTTCCCGTGCATAACCCCCGAGATTGTAGGCCTGTAGGCCGGGCATATAGCTCGGCCTACACAAGTTCATTTTGCACTTTTATAATATACCGTACTAGAAAATAGTTTTAAAGGCTCACGGACATTAATTACTAACATACTATTTTTGGCAACCACAACTCATGTTAATTTACCACCGTGAGGTTAGCGATCAGGATTTTCACTTTCACGTAGGTTGGCTATTTGACAACTAGAAGGGTAATGCATACAAAAAAAATACATTCGTGCAACTTATACAGTAAGATAAATTATTATTAATAATTAATTATCATAATACAATGCCACCACTAATTAATAACGAATATAACGTACCAAACAAATATGTTTTACCGTGCATAACCCCCGAGATTACAGGCCTATAGGCCGGGCATACAGCTCGGCCTACAGTTAAAAGTTTATTTTGGCAACCACAACATTCCCTATATTATGCTACATGTCGATTTACGCCTCAAATCTTTGGGAACACTAAAATACAGTTTATGTAGCGTAGCTACACAAGTGCTAGTGCATAAAGGAACAACACAATACTTATAATTCGATCAATTATTGCTGATTGCCGCGAAAGCAGGGCCCCTGCGCGTGTTATCCCAATGCGTCCGCTGGTAGCCTACATGGCCGGTGACGTCACGAAAATGGCGCGCGACCAGGTGCGTTTCAAAACGCTAATTTGACCAAGAAAAACTAAAAACAATATTACGGCCAAACTAAAAAATGTAGAGATCCAATTTTTTGTGTGTTCTTTAGGGTGTTAGTGGCTATTGAAAAAATACACTTAGAGATTTGTGCAAATAGCCTAAACGTATTGAGTCCTTGAAGAATACATATGCTCTGTGTACTTGCGAGTGCCCAAAATAAAAACTGTTAGTGAGCTACGATGGTATTTTTTTTTTTTTTTTACGAAAAAGCAAGTAGAAGGCATAAGTATGCCACCGACTCAAGCTGCACTACGCCCAGCTATCAAAAGATTTCATTATCTAGTAGACCAGGAGCTAATTCCTGTAGGAGCGATATTAAAGGAATCGAAATCCAAACGATTGCAATTACGTGCCGTTTCAAGAAAACGACACTTTGATTCTTTTAAATATGCGTCTACTTTGTTCCACGATTCTTGGTCAAGTAGTTTAGACGGTACAGCCCTTTGTTCAGGGTGCCCTCCTACCCTCTGACGTCACCAGGCCACGCTCAGCAGGATGTAGGATGGCCCGCCAGGCGCCTTGACCCTCAGTTGCCTTCTTGACGGGAGCGGAACCGTCAAGATTTTGTTTCCGTTCTTCTTTCACACGTCAACTAGTGTACAAGAATATTCGAAAATGCCTTGTTGTTCTGTGTTTGGATGTAGCACTAAGTCAGAAGTGAAAACTCCGGGTTTGTACACATACAATTTTCCAAAACGGGATAAATCTCCGAAGCGTTATGCAGCTTGGTGTAAGAGTGTGCACAGGAAAAACTTTACGCCGACAGAAAACGCGAGAGTATGTTCAAAACATTTTGTTTCAGAAGACTTTGACGAATCCGACGTAATGAAAATGAAACTTTTACCAGGCGAATACAAAAAAGCCCCTAGACTAAAAAAAAATACTGTTCCAACACAAGCTCTCGGCAGAGAGCCTACAAACTTACCTACCAAGAAGTCAAGACCATCTACATATATTCAAAAGAAAACTGTAGCTTCAATGTTGTCGGATATTCCTTCATACTCAGTAGCTTTACTACCTTCGCATTCAGTGATACCCGACGACGGTGCTAATAATAGTAATAGTGACAGTTCGCCTCTAATTCGTGAAACAAGTGAAATCGGTGTGCAATGTGAACTTGGCTGTGAAACATTACGTACCAATAACATCAATAACGCCAGTGATAGTGATGCGGATATGCATGACAGTGACACCTCTTCATTGGATGAGTCGTTTCAAGTAGATTCTGATGATAATGCGTCTAGTAGTGATAGTGATGACAGTAATTACACGTGTGACGAAAAATACAATCTAACTTCCGCGGTCTTTTTAGTGTTTTATACTTCAATTATTGAGCTATTCAATCTTTGTCAGCAATGTGGTTCAAAGATAAGGGAGCGAAATTCGTGGTGTAAGGGGACTTTATTGAGTGTATTTACTAAGTGCATTAATGGTCACAAAATAATATGGCATTCACAATCAATGAAAAATAAACAGCCCAATGGAAACGTTTTCGTAACATCAGCAATTATGCTCTCTGGCATAAGCTACAGTGCTTTTTCTGTCTTTGCGGAGACATTAAAATTAAAATTTTTATCCCGTACAAATTTCGATAAACTAACTAAAAAATATTTCGAACCAGTGGTGCACAGCATTTGGCAGACAAAACGATGTGAAATGAGAGACAGACTGCAAGGTGAAGAACGTGTGTGGCTGGCAGGAGACGGGCAGTTTGATTCGCCCGGGTACTCGGCAAAGTATGTTACATACTCTGTTATGGATATTGACAGCGATGAAATAATAGACTTCAAAGTACTACAACGTGGCATGTGTGAAGGAGAACTTGAACGGTCTGCATTTCACAATGTGTTTAATTCGCTTGATAATGATCTGAAAATCGATCTATTACTCACTGATCGCCATCGAGGATTCCGATACCTAATGTGAACCGAGTTTCCTCACATCCATCATGAATTCGATGTATGGCACTTGGGCAGAAGCTTTATGAAGAATATCAAAGTTGTTGCAAAATCGCATCCCGAAATAGCCGAGTGGAAAGTGAGTCTAAACAATCACTTGTGGTGGTCAAGCAAAACTTGTGGCGGTGACAGCAACCTGCTCGTAGAAAAGTTCACCTCGTTACTCTACCACATACAGGACATACATGTATGGGACTGCGGGAAGTTATTTCGTTCATGCTTACACACCCAGAGCTAGACACTGGCCATCGGAGAGTCAAGAAATGGATAAAACCACACACTGAAGCTTTTGCCGCACTAACGAAAATAGTTCGCGATAAAACACTACTTGAAGACACGAAACATATAAATCACTACTGTCATACAGGACTACTTGAGTCGTATCATAACCTTCGCTTAAAATATCTTCCGAAACGACTCCATTTTTCTTAAATGGAATGGTACTGAGATCGATTCTAGCTGTGTTAGATCACAATTCCAATCTAAAAAGAGCGATTGTAGGTGAGGGACTTGCGTTTTCAAAAGCGTCAGCCAGCTGGGTGCTAAAGAACAAATACGAGCCCAAGACCAACAAATGGAGGGATGATGTAATGAGTGTTATTGCCGATTGTTTAAAAAATGACAACATTCCGCTGATGCCTGACATGGATATCCCACAAGTTCCACAAAACATCGCACCCAAGCCTCGCCCAACAATGGAGCAAGCTCGTGCCCGCCGCTTTTCACGTTTTACCACAACGTAATCTGCCTGCGTACGATGGTAAGGTAAGAGTCATCTTGTTTATGAATTTCAAGATATTTCTACATATTACTATGGATCACTTTGTATGTCGAATTTATAAACACACTGTGCAATTGGTTGAGAATGATGGGGGGGGGGGGCGGGGGGCAGTGCTGTATAGTGACGGACCAGTAGTCTATTGTTGATGATTTATGATTTCACAGCGGAACTAATTTATAGACTTACCGTACTAGTCTGGCCACTGCGGAGTCTGATTATCTACAGATGTTTTGAAGCCGGTGTATTCACCTGATGCGTTTGGAAATCGTTCCCTAATTTTGATGACGACGCAGGCTGGTATAACAACCCGATTACCTTTACCGAAAGCTGTCTTGGTATTAATCCACGAAACAAAACGTTTGTATGCCAGATATCTCCACACTTGGTTTGGTACAGGGTTGGCACTAAGTTTCTTTTTCTTTATTTGATTGGAAATAAACATTAAATCGTGCCTCAAAATGTCAAGGTTATGTAAAGCAAGGGTAATATCGTCAAACAACGGATTATGAGTAACACACGGAAAATTGTCGCGTACTTTAGTTATGGTAACACTCTCTCGACAGCAAAAACTCTCACAGTCTGTAGGCATAACATCGCACTCACAGCAAACACACCAATCTTTTGATCCGCACCTACCAATGAAATTAATGGGTTGAGGTATAACGATAGCAGAACTATTTTCCAACTCTACTAGTTCACTCTCTGTGTACTCTGGTTCGTATTGATAAGGATTTATTTCATTCAATTCTAATTGAAAGCTGTCAGTTATGTCTTCAATATTAGCCATACTCGTACACGTAACACACTTGACACACTTTACACTTGAAGTTTAAACTACTAACTATAGCCCAGGAGTGGAAGACTTTTACCCGGACAAAATTCCGAACAAGCTGAAAATTTGCACACAGGCTCAGATTAGCCTACTAAGCAATAGTTGAAAAGTCCCCTAAGCTCCGCCGCGTGCGTCTTGAGATATAGTGGCAAAAGGGCGTAAGTGCCAAAAATGTTTTATTTTCACTTTCAACCATTTTTTTACACTAATATGTACAAACTATTAAATATTTCTACATCAGTTAAGTTAAAATCAGTCATAAGCTTCGACCCGTGCGTGGCAAAAGGGCGTAAGTGCCAAAAGTATGATATTTTCAATTTCAATACATTTTGACATACGTATGTGCAACTGCAAATAACAACAACAACAAGCTGGAAATTTGCACACAGGCTCAGATTAGCCTACTCAGCAATAACTGAAAAGTCCCCTAAGCACCGCCGCGTGCGTCTTGAGATATAGTGGCAAAAGGGCGTAAGTGCCAAAAATGTTTTCTTTTCAATTTCAACCATTTTTTACACTAATATGTACAAATTATTAAATATTTCTATGTCAGTTAAGTTAAAATCAGTCATAAGCTTCGACCCGTACGTGGCAAAAGGGCGTAAGTGCCAAAAGTGTAATAATTTTCAATTTCAATACATTTTGACATATGTGCAAATTATTATGTATTCATACGACGGAAACGTGAAATTGTTCCCTTTTCTTCGACCAGTGTGTCTTGACACATGGTGGCATAAGGGCGTAAGTGACAAAGATTTGTTATTTTCAGTTTCAACAAACACTTATTGACATTCGTATACATGCAAATTATTTAGTATTTGTACGAAACAAAAGTAAATATCTTCCCCGAGCTTCGTTGCTGGTGTCTTGTTAAATGGTGGCAAACGGGCGTAACTTACATCATAATTCTATTTTATATATATAAAAAGGGCTTTTGACATTCAACTACGTTTATTGTAACATATGAATACCAAACAATGGACACTCAATCTAAAATCCATGCATGTTGACTGACTTGCTATGACCAGCTTGTATGTAAAGAACCATTACAAAATTGTTGTAAGTAGCAGACTGGACATTATTAAACCTATAAAATAATATTCTCCAGCATTCTCAAGCGGCTTGCATAGACGGATTTTGAAAGGGATTCGAGCACGAGCTGTGGACAACCTATCTTGGGCTTGACTATAGTATCACATCACGATAGATAGAGAGCACGAGCAAAGAAAGAATAAACATATTTCAATACCGATTTGATTTTTTCAATGTCCGAGTGGGAAATGAACGCTTATATAGCGGACTGAATTGCATGTGTGCCCGACTGGCATTGAACGCTACAAACTATGATACATTCCCATGTTTGCCATCAAGCCTAGAGGGGATGGAAGGATAGATCTATTAAATGTGCTGGTGGACTGGCAGCATATCAAATCTATAGAGCTCACAGTACGCAGTTGCAAATGAAGCGCTACTGCTCAATGAAGTAAACGGAATGTACCACAGCAAAATCTATTGTGATAAAACGGTAGAAAAACATAAGCCAACTTATATCTTAAAAACTTCTGCATATATTTCATTTACTAATTTACTTTTGGTAACTGCAGCTTAGTAATTCCTACCAGCTTGGTACAAGACGGTCTCCTGTGTCCGTCAAACACAACTGAACACACTGAGCCGCATTTATTCACAATCACAACATGAAACATGTATTTGGTATAGACTTCCTAGTATGGAAACAGGACGAGGTGGCGGCATCACTACACTACATGCAAAGTTTGACCACTATACAGGAAAATAATATGTTTCGGCATGGTAGTTTAATGTATTTGGGAGATTGAGCCCGCAACTCTGTGACAGTAATAATATGTGATTTTGTCGTAGTTTACAAAAGAAGACTTCGTCGAACAGAGAAAGTCGTCTTTGTGCCAAAAGCGTCCTTCAGATCACCATTATCCAAATAATGCTATTAAATAGTGTTGATGTTGCAGATAAACTACAATGTGAGTGATGCGCAGTTATGCTTTTTGTCAATGAAGAAATAAAGGACATGTACTTTATCTTTACGCTTCACTATCGGTTTCATAGTATTACTTTTTAAGTACGACCAGGGTAACTGGACACCAAATTAATGTCAGTTAAGTGCCATGTTTCGGATGTATCTTGAGGATGATGACCTTCAAGTCTTCAATATGTTGCCGGCTGATAATCAGGCAAACGTACAAGCAAATATTTTAAATCATATGACTGAATTATTTAGTTTTGTGACCCATTTTGCCATTTTCAACAATTTTTTGGTTATTGCCATTTTGCCATTTTGCCACTATATTACATCAAGAGTCACGGCTCATGATCTGTAGTGATGTGACACTACAGACAGCCAAGCCCAAGCAAGGTTGTCCACAGCTCCTGCTCGAATCCCTTTCAAAATCTGTTTTATTATTTTTAACATGAGATGAGTTTTTCAAGCTTTCAATATATTACAACTTTCCAGTTCAAAACACACCAGATCTTCGCCTAAATATTTCTATGCATGCCGTTTGAGATTGTCGGGGTAAATATTTTATAAATTTGGTTATGTCCAATCTTCTACTTACAACGATTTTGTAATGGTTCTGTACATACAAGCTGGCCATAGTAAGTCAGTCAGCATGCATGGATTTAACATTGAGTGTCCATTGTATGGTATTCATATGTTACAATAAACGTAGTTGAATGTCAAAAGCCCTTTTTATATTAAATACTGAATTATGAAGTCAGTTACGTCCTTTTGCCACTAATTATCAAGACGCCAGCAACGAAGCTCGGGGAAGATGTTTTACTTTTGTCTCGTACAAATTCAAAAATAATTTACATATATGAATGTCAATAAGTTTGTTGCAACTGACAATAACATATCCTTGTCAATTACGCCGTTATGCCACCATGTGTCAATACACACTGGTCGAAGAAAAGGGAACAATTTCACGTTTCCGTCGTATGAATACATAATAATTGGCAGTTGCACATACGTATGTCAAAATGTATTGAAATTATTGAAAATATCATATTTTTGGCACTTACGCCCTCTTGCCACGCATGGGTCGAAGCTTATGACTGATTTCAACTTTACTTTCGTAGAAATATTTAATAATTTGTAGATATTAGTGCAAAAAAATGATTGAAATTGAAAATAATAAATTTTTGGCACTTACGCCCTTTTGTCACTATATCTCAAGACGCACGCGGCGGAGCTTAGGGGACTTTTCAACTATTGTTTAGAATGATCAACTGAACATGTGTGCAAAATTTCAGCTTGTTCGGAATTTTGTCCGGGTACACCATACAAAATTTTCTTCCACTCCTGGGCTACTAGCATAACTCAATGGTCACTTCCGTCGCTCACGCCCAGCATTCTACTGAGGGTGGGATTTCGACCGACAGCAGGGGTCGGCTGGGGTGCGTGGCCTGGTGACGTCACAACAGAAACCTTCAAATGGTCATAAAACCTAAACCAAACATTTTTGGGGGGGTGAGACTTTCACCATTGCACTCAGCTTTAGCTGAATATAGTCATTGTGTAATCAGATCACATCCCGATTTTTGGATTTCGATTTCTTTAACGAAATTGGCTCACCCCACTTAACATCTCAAATCTGACTTGACCACGTGTTTGTATGCACCTTATGAAACAGCCCCAGGTAGTATGTCACTTCGAATTGTGGTATACGTTTTTTTTTAGAGGCCATTTTGTTTTTGAATGTGCGATCTTTGAAACGCTTACTCCCTACTGTCTTTAAATTTATATAACTCGGGACTCGGTTAACCGATTTTATTTTTTAAAACACCGATTTGTAGGTAACAGTATGCTCTCCCTAATATACACAATAATTTTTTAATTAACATATGATTTCATTGTTAAAAAGTGCAGACACGGCAAAAATAGTGTAAAAAATTTCACTAAAATGTGATTCAAGCATAGATTCGACACACTTTTTTGGTTGCTAGCAAGATGTTTTTATACTTGATAATGATTTTAAAAATATATTCATGAACTAAACTAATAAAAAGTATAGATTTTTCGGAGTTTTAGAAGATAAGCGTTGAAGGATGAGCATTTTTAGTGGATTGAGCGCTATTTAACTATGTTTTTAATCCAACTTCATTTCGTCATTGTTAGCATAGAATTATAATTTGAAAGTAATTTCAACCAACTATACAAGCAAATGGTAAAATATAATGATACTAACAATGTGTTTGAAGATATTTTACATAAAAGACAAAAGTCAATTTTACATGATTTTCAGTTTCAAAAGTGGAGAAAGTGGAAAAGTGCGATTTTCACGTGATAAATTTATTTGGTTGCACTTAAATTCTTTGAAAGTCTAACATTAGAGATTTTAAAGGTTCTCTGAAATTTCATCCAATTCGTAGCAGTCGTTTGTCCCGGAAAGCGAACAACGAACTCAAAAGTGTACAAATAATAGACAAATATCTTAAAATTGATATTTGATGACACATCTTTACTTGTTTTGCAATTAATGACCTGTCATGTTGTAATATTTATTGGATGAGCGTAGCGAGCGAAGCGAAGATTCCATTTCACTACACTGGAGAAAAAAATCCGGAATGTTTTTTGTTTTTTTTTCTTTCTTTCTGTATTTTTGGCTGTTTGTTAACACGATTCCGGCTAAACCAATACTCCAATTGCGATGAAATTTTATGGGGGCCTTCGAAATCTCTGAACTTAGAACTGCCACGTTTTTGAGCGCAATCGAAAAATTATTTCTAATGAAAATCGCAAATTTACGATTTTTTTCGAGTTTTAAAAAATTTCTTCAACTTATAACATCTACAATCTACATGCTTAATCCGATTGTAATGATTTTTTTACAGAACCTTAATTTTATGAATTAAGATATTCGTGTGAAATTTGAGAACAATCAAAAAATTATTTCTCATGAAAATCGAAATTTTACGGGTTTTTTCTTTTTTTTAACAATTCTTTCACTTATAACACCTACATGCTTTATCCTATTGTAATGATTTTTTTACAGAACCTTAATTTTATGAATTTTTATATTCGTGTAAAATTTAAGCGCAATCGAATAATTATTTGTTATGAAAATAGCAATTTTACGATTTTTTTCTTTTTTTAAAATTACGATTAAGAAAAAATAAAAGAATAAAGTTAATTTTTTATTTAATTTAATTTAATTTTAAAAAATCGACTTAGTAATAAATTTTTCACGAAACAACAGAAAATCTGCATAACACATGGCATCTCAATGCACCAATTACGCTCATCCAACAACGCGGCGGGACTTAGGCGTTTTCCTAGTATATTGTTCTTAAAAGTGGTTTGACTATGATAGTATTGTATGATTATCTAGCAAAATGTTCCATTGTTTGGCCAATTGGAACCGTTGTTCCAAGGATAGAGGCGGCTTTAAGCCTAACAATCGCTCAAATCGTGAAGAAAGCACACAAATTAGATAGAATAAATAGATGGCCCCAAGTTGCAATCCTGTAACTCTCTTACTAGGAAGCTTCGCAAACGCTTTTTTAGGCGCGTTGTTGGAAGAGCGTATTTTTTTTTTTAGACGAAAAACGTGAAATTGCGATTTTCACGAGAAATAATTTATCGATTGCGCCCAAATTTCACATTAATAATATTAATTCATGAAATTAAGGTTCTGTAAAAAAATTATTACAATCGAATAAAGCATGTTGGTGTTATAAGTCGAATACAATTTTTAAAAATCGAAAAAAATCGTAAAATTGCGATTTTAATGAGAAATAATTTTTAGATAGCACTCAAAAACGTGGCAGTTCTAAGTTCAGTGATTTCGAATACCCTTAGAAAATTTCATCGCAATTGGAGTATTGGTTTAACCGGAATCGTGTTAACAAACACACAAAAAAACAAACAAAAAATAAGAAAAACAAAAAAAAACGTAAAATTTCGATTTTCATGAGAAATAATCTTTCGATTGCGCTCAAACACGTGGCAGTTCTAAGTCCAGAGATTTTGAAGGCCTCCAGAAAATTTCATTGAAATTGGAGTATCGGGTCAGCTGGAATCGTGTTATCAAACACACAAAAATACAGAAAAAAAAAAAAAAAAAACATTCCGGATTTTTTTTAACATGTAGGTGTAATGCCGAAGAAATTTTAAAAATCGAAAAAAGTCGTAAAATTTTGATTTTCGTAAAAAATAGTTTTTTGATAACGCTCAAATTTCACATGAATATATCAATTCATGAAATTAAGGTTCCGTGAAAAATCATTACAATCGGACAAAGCATGTAGGTGTTGTAAGTCAAAGAAATTTGAAAAAAATTGAAAAAAATCGTAAAATTGCGATTTTCATGATAAATAATTTTCCGATTGTGCTCAAAAACGTGGCAATTCTAAGTTCAGAGATTTCGAAGACGTCCATAAAATTTCATC
Source organism: Sweltsa coloradensis (assembly GCA_024449915.1). Classification (NCBI taxonomy): domain Eukaryota; kingdom Metazoa; phylum Arthropoda; class Insecta; order Plecoptera; family Chloroperlidae; genus Sweltsa; species Sweltsa coloradensis. The sequence continues at coordinate 12,821 of JAMZAV010007241.1, read as the reverse complement.
GCAATCGGAGTATCGGTTTAGCCGGAATCGTTGTTTTAAAAAACAGACACAATACCTGCATAGAAAAAAAAAACATTCGGATTTTTTTCTCCAGTGTAGTGAAATAGAATCGTCGCTTCGCTCGCTACGCTCATCCAATTAATCTTTTCCCACTTTGAATGGCCCCGGGCTCAAAACTTATGTCTGAGGTTTTGTGAAAGAGCGGAAAATTTTCATGGTTTCGTAAATTTCTTTATATCATTTCGTACCTTTCTTCTGGTTATTTACAAACTTCGAATAATTAATTGGTATTCAACTTCATTCTATCAGTTTCAAGAATTTCACTTTGGGACATAGCATTTTGAATTTATTGACATGATGTTAGTTAAGTGGGAAAATTTTAGGCCAATCATAAGAGTTTTTGGTATATAATTAAACGTAGGTCCCAAAGTCATAAAAAATAAAAATATAATTAATTATTTCATAAATTGTAATTGTATTTAATTATTAATTGTAAAATACTTTTTAATATTTATTCTTGTAAAATAGGCTTTCATTTGATACCAATGTCAACAGTGTAGTCTCTTAATTCAATGTATGTTTTTGGTTAATTTATTAATTAATTTAATTAATCCAATTCATAAGAAGTTACAGGATCGCAACTTGGGGCCATCTATTCTTTTAATTGTATGCTTTCTTCACGATTTGAGCGATTGTTAGGCTTAAAGCCGCCTCTATCCTTGGAACAACGGTTCCAATTGGCCAAACAATGGAACATTTTGCTAGATAATCACACAATACTATCATAGTCAAACCACTTTTAAGAACAATATATAAATATTACAACATGACAGGTCATTTATTGCAAAACAAGTATAAAGATGTGTCATCAAATATCAATTTTAAGATATTTGTCTATTATTTGTACACTTTTGAGTTCGTTTTTCGCTTTCCGGGACAAACGACTGCTACGAATTGGATGAAATTTTCAGAGAACCTTTAAAATCTCTAATGTTAGACTTTCAAAGAATTTAAGTGCAACCAAATAAATTTATCACGTGAAAATCGCACTTTTCCACTTTCTCCACTTTTGAAACTGAAAATCATGTAAAATTGACTTTTATGTACAATATCTTCAAACACATTGTTAGTATCATTATATTTTACCATTTGCTTGTATATAATGGAGTTCACATCGACTGTTCAGTGGGCAACAAATTCGCATTTTGTACAACCCTTAGAAAGGGTTCCAGCTGAACAATGCTTCGGAGTGCTTGGTATCAAAGTGAACCCCATTGTGCAAAAGACGAATATTGTCTCTAAACGAAAAGTGAAGTTGATAAGCCTTATCTCTGTTTTAATAAATTCATTGTCTTATTTACATTTTTCTAAGCATTTTCGTTTTTTGGAGAAGTGTTTATCTTCGTTTTTAAGAAAATATCCGATTAAATCATATCAAAAGTTTGTGTTATTTGTTTTACAATTCCGCTTAGAATTGAGCTACAATTTCGATTTAAAAACATTTTAGGCCTTGTTTTGACTTGATGAATTGAATAAACTATAATTATAATCAGTAAATGAAAAGAATGACACGATTTAACTATCAGTATCACTTATACAAGAGACCCCACAGCCCACACCTGTCATCCTATTTCATCTTGGATTTCAAATTGTAAACCTGGGTAAATGGTTGTAAAATACCTCTATTATATTCGTCATATCCCGCCTCTCCATCCTTTCAACTTCAACAAATTCTTTTCGAAAGGGTTGTTTTTTTTGGCATTTGTAAAAGGTTCGCAGACTATAAATTAATGTATTGTGTAAAACTCAATCACTGGCCAGAAATGTAACTAATATTATTTTAATCTTATCATTTAATTATTGATGAGTCGAGTAAAAATTATACTACACACACTGTCTAGCCTGCCTTTTTCCGGTTATTTGAGTTTTTGAAAAGCCGATTTTAGCATCAGTTTCATTCAAAAGTGTGTATTGAATATTCGACGAATTACAGAAAAATAACTTATTATTAACTTGTCTAGAGGAGTAGCGGTATGCTACACGAATGACTAAGTACCACCCTTCAATAGTTTATAAACCACTGCAGAACTCATGGGTTGATTTCATATTACTGTTGTCCTGCGTTCCACTTTCGAATCCAGGATGTTCCTTCACTCTTGTTTACACCGTTATCCTTGTGTATATAGGTATATATAATAAAATAATTTAATTTAGTTGTCCTTTGTAAATCAGTTTTATAACTGCATAGGATAGACGTAAAATAAGTAAATACCAATGTATTTACTTATTTTACGTCTATCCTACGCCTTTGCGAACAAATCTTAATATTTAGTTAAAAATGAAATTAAAAACACCCACAGAACCATCTTTTGACAAGGAATTGATTAACATACGTTATAATTATGAAAACGTTAAAATAACGCTTGTTATAATGCAATGGCATATGCATGGTTGTTTTCAGTACCTTTTCTCGAGTTGGAATTTAAATGAAGACGGGCTGAGTAACTGACAGCAGTAAACCAATATTCTATTGAAACCTTCGTCAACCTTTCAGCTATGATTGGCAACATTAGGGGTCTTGAAAAAGACCAGTGTCAAGTGTGGCCCTAGGTTCCTCCACTGAATTGTCGGCGTGAATGCCATTATAGTTGGTTGAAATTACTTTCAAATTATAATTCTATGCTAACAATGACGAAATGAAGTTGGATTAAAAACATAGTTAAATAGCGCTCAATCCACTAAAAATGCTCATCCTTCAACGCTTATCTTCTAAAACTCCAAAAAATCTATACTTTTTATTAGTTTAGTTCATGAATATATTTTTAAAATCATTATCAAGTATAAAAACATCTTGCTAGCAACCAAAAAAGTGTGTCGAATCTATGCTTGAATCACATTTTAGTGAAATTATTTACACTATTTTTGCCGTGCCTGCACTTTTTAACAATGAAATCATATGTTTATTAAAAATTGATTGTAAATATTAGGGAGAGATTACAGTTACCTACAAATTGGTGTTTTAAAAAATAAAATCGGTTAACCGAGTCCCGAGTTATGTAAATTTAAAGACAGTAGAGAGTAAGCGTTTCAATGATCGCACATTCAAAAACAAATGGCCTCTAAAAAAAAAACGTATACCACAATTTGAAGTGACATACAACCTGGGGCTGTTTCAAAAGGTGCATACTAACACTGTTGATTAGTCACTCAACGCTAACACGTGGTCAAGTCAGATTTGAGATGTTAAGTGGGGTGAGCGAAAAAAAAATCCACAGGATCTGGCTCCTGGTCTATAGCATTGATTTGGCAGCAATCGCATGTTGCAAACCCTCTGTATACCACCAGTAACAGACTTTGGATGAACTATAGATGATGATAAATCGTAGGAGCCAGTAATGTGTGACATCCCTTGCGGGCCTGAAGAACTATTGAATATAGTACGGTGTTCTTGTGGTAAATCAAAATGTTTACCACACTGCAAGTGTGTAATGAATGGACTTGCGTGTACTTAAATATGTTCATGTTCAGCTGACATTGAAAGGTGTGAAAATTGTGAGAGATATGGATGAACCAAGTGATTATGAAACAGATGGCGAAGAGGACGATGAGGAACTGTAACAGCGAGAATAATAATTAAAATCTTAAGTTTGATAGTTTAATTTGATGTTTTATGTTTATCAATATTATAGTGTCAAAAGAACTGTGTATAAAAGTTTGATCAAATCTGTGATTACGTACGGTTGCCCTGCATGGCATCCGACCAAACAGGTAAACATAAACAAGCTTGAATCAATACAGAACAGGGCAACAAAATTCTTAACGAATAGGAAGGACTGCGGACGCTCTGAGCGGCTAGAATTGTGTAATATACTGTCGATTGATAACTCTCTTAGAGAAATAGATATGTATATTTAAAAAAATGTTCCTAAACATCATGGATTTAGATCCATTGACCAGAGTGCAGCTCGGATATAGATCTGTCCGGTACGACAAAGGAGTCACTTTGTATCCACTATTCGCGCGGACAGAACATAAGAGAGGATTCTTTTGTCGCGCAATTGCCTCGTATGTAAATAAACAATACGAATTGCACTCATCACAGACATACGCACACTCTCTCTCACACTCTCACTCGCACTCACACTCACACTCACACTCACACTCACACTCACACTCACACTCACACTCACACTCACACTCACACTCACACTCACACTCACACTCACACTCACTCACTCACACACTCACTCACACACGTACTCACTCCCCCCACGCACACATGCACCACACTCGCCACACAGCCTCCCGACAAAATTTAATAATACTTATGTCATTCATTTTTTTTCACGCCACCCTCAGTAGCTTAAAATATCTGTACATAACATGTTACGTGTAAATAGCATTACTTTAGGTTTAGACAATAGTTGAGATTATTGGATGAGCGAAGCGAAGACTTCAATTTCACCGACCCCCAAAAAATTTAGCTCGGGTGTTTTTTTTTTTTTTTTTTTTTTTTTCGTTTTTCTGTCTGTTTGTTCGCTCTCTACCGGGCAAACGGCATATGCGATCTTGATGAAAATTTGACACGACCTTCGTTTTCTCTAAACTTAGACTTGCCACGTTTTTGGGTACAATCGAAGAAATATTTCTCATGAATATCGTACTTTTACGATTTTTTTTCGATTTTTAGTGCGATATTTTCGTGCCATTTGGGCCAATTCTGATCAAACGGGTGGGGCTACAACGTTCATATTTCACATGGACATTAAGGTTATGGTAATGTATTGCTTTCTGAAAGAAAAAGTTGAAAAAGTTAGCCAGAATCGAGAGAAATAAAGCTTTTAATATACGTTTTTTGACTTTTTGTGCGATATTTTCGTGCCATTTGGGCCAATTCTGACCAAACGGGTGGGGCTACAACGTTCATATTATACATGGACATTAAGGTTATGGTGATGTAGTACCTTTTGAAAGAAAATGTTGAAAAAGTTAGCCAGAATCCATAGAAATATAGCTTTAAATGTAAGATTTTTACGTTAAATAATAACAAATTAACAAGAAACAATAGAAACTTGACAACAATCACCTACAATGCGTCGGCAGAAAAATAAAGCACTTGCAAAAGTAAAGATATCCCACGCAAACTAAAAACTTTAAAAAAGCTCATCCATCAACGCGGCGGGACTTTAGCGTTTTCCTAGTATTTATATTACACAGGTGGTAAGGCACATGTTGTTATGGGGCCTTGCTCTACTCTTGCTACCAGCAATGAACATGATTGTATTACTGTAATTCATTCATGTTGAAAAAAATAAAAAATAAATCATTGGATTATTATTTCACGGAAAAACAAAGTACCAAGTAATACGGGGTAATTTTGGACAGATACAATATTGCGTTTAAGTTGCAGACAAATTTATTGAAATCTACTAAATGGATTAGTAACTATCTGTTGAGTCCCTTTGATAAGAGTATGGTAAAGTAAGATGAACATGATTGGCCTAAAATTAGGCCCCCAAAAAATAAAACATTAAGTGTCCAAAGTTACCCATATTCTGGGTCTGGGGTAACTTTTGACACTCAATGAATTTGTCACTTAGAAGCATTATGTGTCCAAAGTTAGCATGTCCATGGGATTATTTGGACAGCAGATGGTATTGGAAATGATGAGAATTCACATTGGGTACATTTTACATTTTTAGGATACATTTTTAGGGTACTATGAAGGACACAAATGCAGTTTTTAAGCCTAATTTGAATATATTTGGATGAGCGAAGCGAAGACTTCAATTTCACCGACCCCCCAAAAAATTTATCTCGGGTGTTTTTTTGTTTGTTTTTTGTTTGTTTTTCTGTCCGTTTGTTCGCTCTCTACCGGGCAAACGGCATATGCGATTTTGATAAAAATTTGAGGGGACCTTCGAAATCTCTGAACTTAGACTTGCTACGTTTTTGGGTACAATCGAAGAAATATTTCTCATGAATATCGTACTTTTACGATTTTTTTCGATTTTTAGTGCGATATTTTCGTGACCTTTGGGCTGATTCTGACCAAACGGGTCGGGCTACAACGTTCATATTTCACATGCACATTAAGGTAATGGTGATGTATTGACGTTTGAAAGAAAAAGATTTTAACACCTCAAAAAACTCAAATTAAAACCTTTATTTCTCTAAATTCTGGCTAACTTTTTTAACTTTATCTTTCAAAAGTCAATACATTACCTGAAATATGAACGTTGTAGCCCCACCCGTTTGGTCAAAATCTGCCCAAATAGCACGAATAGATTTTTAATCTTTCTTACAGCCTTGTATGAAAACTTCACAGGAGATTGTATACCTTACTCACAGCCTTGTTACAAACAATCAAAGATCCAACAGACCTAATGATTGCTTTGTATGAGCCGTGTTAATATGTTTTTATTATTTTAAATTAATATTAACATTTTATAATTAAAAAGCTCATCCATCAACGCGACTAAAAAAAGCGTTTGGGAAGCTTCCTAGTTTATGAGAATATTGAAACTATGAAAAACATTAAATGAAAAACAGTAAGAATAGTACTTTATGCTGAAGTCTTTTAGATCACCCAGCAACATCGAGGCTCTTACTGAACTTATATAACTAATACGACTAGGAAAACGCTAAAGTCCCGTCGCGTTGTTGAGCGAGCACCGGTACGTGCAACACGACCTGAGTACGACATTCCCATAATGTTACATACCAATAAGTTTTTAAGGTCTTTACCGATTTAGATGAAAATTTGTAAAATAGGAGAGAATGGATAAAATCCACCGCCATCTAGAGGACCTTGACATCATTTCTTTGGGAAAACTATTTTAACTCTTTGATAACAAATAATAAACTGCTTCCTCGATAGTATTTTGATTACTTCTAGGTGGCAGTGCATAGTGAGACTTTTCGTTGCCATGGTAACGTTACTTTTGTTAAAATGTAATTTCTATCTACACTACTTAAGGTCTTGACCGATTTAGCTGAAAATTTGTAAAATAGGAGAGAATGTTGTACTTATTGACGCTGCAAAATTTCATAATGATCGGAACATTTTATTATTATTATTATTATTATTATTATTTATTATTGTTATTTTATATATATATATATATATATGGATTGTTGTAGGTTTTCGCGGCCCGTCATAGGATAAAAACAAGGATCTTGGGTAAAACCGCGTCGAAAATAAGATGAACCAGGGCAGAACCTGGGCGTCCACCGACGTTTCGTCTGTACTACGTCAGACATTTTCAAGGTTGACTGTGACTCTACGGAGGTTGGAGTCACAGTGGTTGGCAAGCACGCAGCGCCCGCCTTATATAGCCTCGGCTGAAGGTGCGGGGCGGCGAGGTTATATAGAAAATAGGTGCGGGGCGGCGAGGTCATATCGTGACGTCACGATACTGGTGCTTGCCAACCACTGTGACTCCAACCTCCGTAGTCACAGTCAACCTTGAAAATGTCTGACGTAGTACAGACGAAACGTCGGTGGACGCCCAGGTTCTGCCCTGGTTCATCTTATTTTCGACGCGGTTTTACCCAAGATCCTTGTTTTTATCATATATATATAATACGTAAAAACATATATATATATGTATATATATAAGATAAAAACAAGGATCTTGGGTATATATAATATTTAATATATATATAATATATATATATGATAAAAACAAGGATCTTGGGTAAAACCGCGTCGAAAATAAGATGAACCAGGGCAGAACCTGGGCGTCCACAGACTTTTCGTCTGTACTAGGTTAGACATTTTCAAGGTTGACTGTGACTTACGGAGGTTGGAGTCACAGTATACACACACAGTATATATATATATTGATTCATAGCAGTTGTCGAAAAAGTTTGCCCCGACTGGGGTTCGAACCCAGAACCCCAGTCGGGGCAAACTTTTTCGACAACTGCTATGAATCAATAACTATGTCCTTAAAGCGGGCTTATGCTTAAAAACCATATATTCTATATATATATATATATATATATATATATATATATATATATAATCAACGTGGATAGAGATAGGAGTCAACAGCTTACTGAGATGTAGGTTGATGGTTGATGTTGAGGTTGTTGACTCCTATCTCTATCCACGTTGATTATACCTAGCCTGTTGGCAACTACCTATTATTATATATATAATATTATAAGTACTTTAGACAGAAATTAAAAAAGTGACTACACCGTGGTTTGAACCAGGGACCTTAGCTTACCGGGCTATGCTCTTACCAACTGAGCTATGCGGCCACCAATTTAAAATTTAAAACAGTTTAAAAAAGTTCTGCATATGGCCCCATGGTAGGGAGATGTTACCTGTCGAGTTCCTTGATTATCTGAATAGCCTCCACCCCAACATCCAATTCACGATAGAAGTTGAGGAGAACGGCCAGCTACCATTCCTAGATGTGTGCCTGATAAGAAGAGCTGATGGAAATCTGGGCCACACGGTTTACCGTAAACCTACGCACACAAACAGATTCCTTAATGCTGCATCTCATCATCATCCAGCCCAACTCAACTCGGTGGTGAACACACTGACCACACGCTCTATACGACTATCAGATTCTGATCACTTAGCGTCGGAGAAGAAAACTCTGCGGGAGACCCTATGTGCTAATGGTTACTCACATTACAACATAACTAAAGCATTCAAACGTCAACCTAAAGTCAGTGACGGAGGAGAAATAGAACAAGAAAAACACCGTGCAACAGCTTATCTGCCTTATATCAAAGGTACAACAGATAAAGTCAGTAGACTGCTCAGGGCTCACAACATCAAGACCACTTTCAAAGCACATCGCAAAATCAACACCATGCTAAGAAGTGCAAAGCAGTCAATCCCTCTGGAGTCGCAAGGAGTCTACGAGGTCCCCTGTGGTTCGTGCCCCCAAGTCTATGTGGGCCAAACAAATAGGATAATATCGGCTAGAGTGAAGGAACACGAACTCGCAGTAAGACAGGACAAAGCAACATCCGCATTAGCTCAGCATGTAAGGAAGGAAGGCCATTGGATAGACTTTGCCAACACTAGAAATCTAGCAGTAGCCCCTGTATATTACCCTCGTATCATACGCGAAGCCATCGAGATAGAAAAACGTCCCTGCAACATTAACAAGCGAGATGATGCCCAGAGACTGGCAACAGCATGGAAACCAATCTTGGTCCAATACCAAGTGGTAAACAAACACATACCACCTTTAGACACAACAAACGCTACTACACAAGAGCCTTCCTCGACCTCAAGCAACACAGTACAAATCTCTGCATTTCCAATACAACCTCGCCGCCCCGCACCTATTTCCACCACAATAGGAGGTATGCAAACTCGATCGAGGACGCGCGCAGTTGGGTTGGGTTGGAGACTGTCAGTCAGTCGAGTGCGTGTTCTTGAAGAAGGAAGACGTACTAGTGAGTGACTCGTGATCATGCCAGATGCGATTCTGGCGAAACGTCGAGTGCCAGGCTACAGACAAAGGTCTGTAGCAGCAAACTCATACAAGCGGCAAGCAACCCGCCTAGGTGGTATGTACATGTGTGCAAAATTTCAGGTCGATCAGAGAAACGGTGCGACCTGTACCGAAGCAGAAACAGAAAAAAAAACAGACATTCGAGCCATAAGAGTCAAGTGGAGACGCTCGCTACGCTCGCTCAATTACAGTGTTCAGCGGCCATTTGTGTGCAGTGCCTATTTCGCCGCTCTTCATTCGAGCGGAATAAGTGGTCTTGTCAACCTGTCATCCCCTAATTTCGCTAGGCGTGCGCCTCAGACTTCGGACAGCGATGCCGATACAGAGGCTCCACTCCATTCAATATAATAGAAAAGAAATTTAAACGTGTCGCGGGACCACATTGTTAGTTTTGATTTCTATTTGGCAACGTCGAGATACATGTACCTTGGTGGTGGGTCCAAAGTTGTGATGAAGGTATAATTGGTACATGAGTCGGCCTGTTTGTAAATTTAGTTTCTTTGAGGGATTAGCACTGCCCTCAAAATGCTGCAGAGGACTCTACCGTTCACGACCATGAGTTCACGAAGGTTAAAGTCACAGTGGCTGGAACGCACGCGACCGCCACCAACAGGACGACCAAACTATTCCCACAAAGAACGGATTAATAGACAAAAGGAGCGGCATGTAAAACACTTTTAAGTCGTGTTTTCCTTTGAATTGCCCACAGACTAATAGTTCCTCGGATGTTGCCAAATTGTCGCTTTGCAGGTGAAGAAGATTTTAGAGCGCGGTTTTTAAAAACGATACGATACGAAAGGGGTCAATAACATGCCAAGTACTGTTCTGGCAACTGTGTAGAATTTCAAATGGGAGGGTGGTCTTGTCCAGGTATTGGGACACAAAGACGCACCCACTTATTCCGCCTGAATGCCAGGGCCCCGATTCATGTACATTTTTATCCCGGTATAAGCAGAGTTAGGTGGTATAAGTGCGGTATAACTCCGAATCCAATTCATGAAGACTTATCTCGCCTCGACCGGGGATAAGAAAATATGTAAATAGATGGCGGACTTTTTAAATTTTGCGTCTATGTGTAAAACGAGAAAAGTTTTTCATACTCTCATAAAACAAATCAGAAACCGTCTGGGGCCCTAGGCCCAGATGTAGAAAATTATTCATAATACAACAGGTAGGACTAAAGTTCGATTAGGCTATAGGACTAGATTACAATTAATATAACATAACACGTTTGACAAGCCCTTGGCCTCCCTAGGCAACCCTAGGCCTGCACGACCATGTTTTGACACACATCCCGCACAAAATAACTAGTTTTGATTACTAAAGCCTTATGCAGATGAACAATAGTATGATAAGTCCTAGGCTTTTCCCAAAAATTTACGGCAATAATACGCCTTTTCTTTCTTTTAATGATCTCACGAAAATCTTCTGTCAATAAATAAAAATTAAACAAAAGATGGTGCAAAATTTTCAGTGTTCTTTTGCAAATATGCTGATTTACATGGCTGTGGAATGCAGTGGAAAAAACATTTTTTTGTACTTGTTGTTGGATGAAAATTTCTGATTGGTGAGTGTTGCTCAGACTTAACCAGGCCTTATCCTGCCTTTGTCCTGCATTATACCGTCCCTATACCACTTATCCCCGGGGATAAATGTACATGAATCGGGCCCAGGAGATTAGATGTCCCGTAGAAGGCACAGACGTAACCGGAAAAATCCGGGCGGCGAGGTTATATATTAAAATTGGTGCGGGGCGGCGAGGTCAAATCTAAAACCATGATCGCGTCCCTACTCTATTGTAGTGAAACCCTTTTTACTACGGCTTCTTGTCATTTGTGAACTGTGACAAACTTCTTTGATGCACTGCCTTCTTGATGATAGTTCACTGCCTTGTGTATCTTGAATGCAACACAAAACAACACAGCCTCTAGACCCCAAAACAGGCGGGAAATTCAAATTTTAGAAACTGAAGTAGTTACTGTCCAAAGTTACTTACCTGTCCAAAGTTACACCGCAATCGGGACTAAATATTTCTTCTAAAAAATCTATTTGTACAGTATTTGACGTAAGTGGAATATTCCCTACAAACCTTGATTAAATTTCTATTTGTTGTGACTGTTGACACCCATGATATGCATCCAACAGAAGACTGTAATATAGCTTCTGAAAGAACACATGGAAACATCCAATCACTTCTCATCTTCCCATGTAAAAATTGTAAAAATGTTGATAAACGTTGGTTTGGCGTAAAACGCTTGTTCCAATACGATTCGTGAAGTGATTATTTTTTAAATAAAGTAATAGCACGGAAGAGAGGAAGGCAATTTTAAATAACACAATTAAATAACTTAGTCTTTCCATTACTATGGGATGAGACTGTCTTGTAACTCATTGTCACTGTTTCCAGGGAATTGACTTTGAGATCACCTGCTGTGCCTAATACAATGCCGAAGGTTGTTCCCTTTCAACCAGGATTGAAACGAACGAAGCAGACACCTGACAAAACCGCATAATCAATTGAGAAATCCACTAGTGGGGAAAAGATGAAGCCTTATTCATGCCAAAACTACATTAGAATTATACGTTTACCGGTACCCAAGATAAGAAGAGTGCACGGTGTGACAAAAACAAAATTAGTTCCTTGCCGCTAGAGCAGCCAGCAAGTAGCCCTTGTGTAGCAGTCTTACATGATTCGTGATAGTGGTAGAGAAGAGAAGAATGAAGCACGAGCCCAATCTTGATCTGGGACTTGGAACTAAAAATAAATCATATAGCCTTACTTTATTATTATTATTATTATTATTATTATTATTATTATTATATTATTATTATTATTATTATTGTTGTTATTATTATTTTTATTATTATTATTATTATTATTTTTATTATTATTATTTATTGGATGTATTTCATACAAACTCGGTCAAAACCGGAGCTAAAAATGTTGTACGGACTTACGTCAAAATACTTCCATGTGTATCTATATTTCATAACTACATTATTTCTTTGTCTTAAACTCTAACTAAAATAAGTCATCTATAATATAGTTTGTAGATGATGTTTTCTTTTTGCTGTGTACGGTCGTGGCCGTTTCTCGTCGCCATCCTAGCATTTGCTCTTCGGGACTATGGGAAACCACGAAAACCATGTCAGGATGGGAAACTGTCTCGGAATCTCGAAGTTCATTCTTAGTTTAGAAATTTACGAACTATTCTACACGTGTTGAGTATTACTGCCTTTGAGTCTCGATGTAAACATTGGGTGGAGAAAATAGTTGTTTTAAAGCTTTCATGGCTTTCGTAGAGCCCTTTGCCGATATCACGTGGGATG